>CADEHL010000998.1:4000576-4305576 GCA_902827135.1 Harpagifer antarcticus
ATGTAGCTAGTTCGGTCACATGTGTTAGTCTGGCACATGGACATCTTGGACATGTTGTCAAGGGAACACAAAATCAAATGACCTGGCCCAGGACCCAGCAGACTGTTCAGTGTGTGTCACTTAGGGACTTCATGAGTGTCCCGTTTTTATGGGTTCAAACCTGCAAACATGACTTTTATGAAGATTTAAATATCTCAAAACTATTTTAAGTAAGAAAACTTTAACAAGAACAAATGCTTACAGCAGCCGACAGCACCTATATTACAAACAGACACATATATTTAGAGCTTTGTACATTATCAAAGATATATATGTAATAAAATTAAAGTTTGTTGTTGTAAAAACTATTTTCTAAATATAAAAAGAATCTCAGTAAAAACGTAAGTTAGTAAAAAAAAGAAAATAAACCTCTTTTAGGACTTATTTGTTTGTATTTTAATCTATATACACACACTCACAAATGTATATATATGATATTTTAATAATAATAAACATATGTTAACGAATGATGTACAAATATGTGTTTTATTATTTTCATTTTTTTTGGGGGAGAATTTCTTCCATTTTCTTTTATAAATAAGTTCTTTAAATAAACTACACTACATCTGTCAATGGAGCTTTAAGGCTTCATCTTAACTCGCCATATAACTGCAGGACTAATGACATATGAAACAGGACATGTGTAGAAAAGTACATTGAAAAGAACCCTAAATCCAACCAGTTGTCATAGCAGGGACTCAGGGACGTGGAGACAGTGTGATGTGTTTGAGGGGTGAGACTCACTCGGAGGGTCATAGCAGGGACTTAGGGACGTGGAGACAGTGTGATGTGTTTGAGGGGTGAGACTCACTCGGAGGGTCATAGCAGGGACTTAGGGACGTGGAGACAGTGTGATGTGTTTGAGGGGTGAGACTCACTCGGAGGGTCATAGCAGGGACTTAGGGACGTGGAGACAGTGTGATGTGTTTGAGGGGTGAGACTCACTCGGAGGCGGTGAACAGATGGCTGCTGTTGGTGGAGATGCCGTTGATGGGGCTCTCATGACCCTTCAGCTCTCCCAGGGTCCCCAGAGTGTCCGTGTGCCACAGCTTGAGCACCCCACCACGGCAGCCGCTCAGCAGGGCCGGGGACCCGGGGACGACGCCCAGCGCACACACCCAGTCACGGTGGGCGTTCGGGACTTGCTGTTGGAAAAAAGCATTTAAGGTTTAAACATTCCCCATCAGAAATCTTTTATACTAATCATAATGTGGTTTACGCATATTAATGTATTTAAATGATCTGTGTGTTCAAGTGTTTTGGTCACTTGTATTGTTTTTTGTATAAATTACAAGTAAAAATTAAAAGTCAAATGAAGTATAATCAGAAACATTACATTTTCATAGATACCAATTAATTATCTGTAAATTGGATTAATTGATGAAGCTGTTCTTGTACATACGGTTGACTAGATTAATTATTAAAAAAACATTACATTAACTTAAAGGTGGGGTAGGTAAGTTTGAGAAACCGGCTCGAGATACACTTTTTGTTATATTCCATGGAATGCTCTTAACATCCCGATAGCCATGAATATCTGAAGTGCTTTGACAGAAAATCCATAAAAAAATGTCATCTGTGGAAGCCAATCGGATTGGATTGCCGCCCTGTCTGTCAGCCTTCCATCTCGTGCACGCACAAATGTATCTCGTGCCCTCATTGGGCGTGCCGTCATTGGGCGTGCATTGCAGCAGTACATCAACTCGCCAGCAACAGGCGGCCGCTTTCACCAGTCTGCTGACGTCACGTTCGTGTGTGTTGGAGGAGGTGCTCTGTAAGGAAGTCTGAAGGAAGGGGCGGATTCTTTTCGGCTGTGTAATTTCAAATTGTATTGCACTCGAGCCGGTTTCTGAAACTTACCTACCCCCCCCCTTTAAGCTGTAAAAATTTTTTACTCAAGAGAAAAAATACAATATTTCCACTTTAAAATGAAAATATGATTTACTTTGTGCCTTCAAAGTGATAAGTCATATTCCTCCTAATACTAATTATAATGTGGTTAATATGTCCCTTTTTTAAATGACCTGTGTGTTCAAGTGTTTTGGTCAATTGTATTAAATAGTCTTTTTTTCTGTGGTATTAGATTTTCTTTAATGGTTGAAAAGCTTTTGAAACCGCATGTTGGCTGCTCAGTCAAATAAAATCATTTTTTTACTAAAATATGACATGGAAAAAATGATGTATAGGAAATATCATGAAAAAAAACAATGCGCATGGTGCCTAAGTGTAAAGCACCTTGAATAACCCTTTTTTACAATACACGAATAAGCCCAATGCTGTGCTCCATTTAAACACCAAATCATTTTTGTGGACCCCTCACTGTGACGTCTGCTGGTCTCCTACCTGCAGCAGGTCTTTGCGGTCCAGGTCCCACTTCTTGATGCCGTTGTCTCTGGAGCCGCTGAACAGAATGTCGCCCTGCACCACCAGAGACTCGATGCCGTCGTAATGCGGAGGTTCGAAGTTGTGTGTGGGTCCGATGCTCCCCAGAGAGCCTTCAGTCACGTCAAACAGCTGACACACACACACACACACACACACACACACACACACACACACACACACACACACACACACACACACACACACACACACGATAAATGATTAGTTTTCGACTCTCATATTAAATATATTTGAGTCAAATGTAACAAAGAAACTAACAGAGAAGAGGCATTCATAAAAAATAGTAAAAGGACATTGAAACTACTGTAGAGCTGCTCGATTATGGCAAAAATCATAATCTCGATTATTTGGGTCATTACGATTATTAAAACGATTATCCATTTACTTTGAAAACATCCATTTATTTAAAAAAAATGTAACGGTATGTTTTTAACAGTTTATTATCCTGAGCTTTAAGTTTAATTCAACTGAAAAACCAATACAAAATAAATTTAAATAAATAAATAAATAAATAATCGTTTTATTTCGATGTTGTTTTCATAATCGTTGCCAAAATCGTAATTGCGATTAACTGAGCAGCCCTAATTGAAACATTTTGGGAAAAGACCATTTTAAGAGATACTTCTGAAATGTTCAAGATGTAAAATAGGGTACAGTTATTTTAGAAATAGTCAAATAAAATACACTTGTTAAAAGTAATTGCAAGTAGCGGTTTGATTAAAGATCACATTTCTATAATCTCTATAAGATATAAGAACATTTCTTTTTCAGCAGTAAGGTGCGTTACAAGCATCAGTAGAGCGTGTCTAATGAACCAATCAGAGGGAAGGAGCCATGTATGATAAGATAAGATAAGATAAGATGAACCTTTATTAATCCCCGAGAGGAAATTCAGTTGTACAAAGCAGCAACAGGGTAAGCGTGAAAAAAAAAAACAGTACAGCAGAGATTCACACAGATCAATACAATCTAAAATAAATAATAAATAACATAAAATCAAGGAAATAATGATAGTAATAATAAAAGACTATGAAAATAGAAGATGAATAAAAATAAGAGTAAAATAACTGTCAGCATATATACATATTTTGTCATCATCTAAAATCTAAAGTGCGGAATAAGTTAAAGTGACAAGTTAACATGGGTTGTGGAGACGGTGTATATTTATGACCAGTGATTTAATTTGATTTATTTTTCATATTCAACCCCTTGTTGTGCAGCCTGATGGCTACAGGCACAAAGGACTGTCCGAGGCGCTTGGTGCGTTGTTGTGGAGGGATGAGTCTGTGGCTGAACGTGCTCCTCATCTTCACTAGCTCTGCATGGAGTGGGTGGGAGGGGTTCTCTAGGATGCTGTCGAGCTTCTTCCTCGTCCTCCCCTCCGCCACCTCCTCCAGATTGTCCAGCTTTACTCCGACTACAGAGCTAGCCTTCCTTACCAGCTTGTTCAGCCTGACGGTGTCCCTAGCGTGTGTGTTTCCACCCCAGCACGCCACGGCAAAGAAGAGCACACTGGCCACCACAGACTGGTAGAACGTCTGCAGCAGCCTCGTGCATACGTTGAAGGACCTGAGCCTCCTCAGGAAGAACAGCTTGCTCTGTCCCTTCCTGAGGAGAGCATCAGTGTTGTCTGTCCAGTCCAGTTTATTGTTCAGCTGCACTCCCAGGAACTTGTAGCTGCTCACCACCTCTACCTCCTTCCCCTTGATGGTGATGGGGGTCCGAGGTCTCTTCCTGCTCCGCCTGAAGTCCACCACCAGCTCCTTAGTCTTGCTGATGTTGAGCTGGAGTTGATTGTCGTCACACCAGCCTACAAAGTTCTCCACCAGGGTCCTGTATTCCTCCTCATCGTCATCTGTGATGCAGCTGACGATGGAGGAGTCGTCCGAGAACTTTTGAAGGTGGCATGAGCCGGAGTTGAAGCGGAAGTCGGAGGTGTAGAGGGTGAACAGGAATGGTGACAGCACAGTTCCCTGGGGGGCTCCGGTGTTGCTCAGCAGCACATCAGACACGCTGCCCTGCAGTCTGACATACTGAGGTCTGTTGGTGAGGTAGTCTGTGATCCAGGCCACCATGCTGTGATCCACCTGCATCACTGACAGCTTCTCAGCTAGCAGGTGTGGCTGGATAGTGTTGAAGGCGCTGGAGAAGTCGAAGAACAGGATTCTTAGTGAGGTGTGCGGTTCCTCCAGCTGTGTGTAGGCTCTATGGAGCATGTAGATGATGGCGTCCTCCACACCAATGTTCTCCTGGTAGGCAAACTGTAGAGGGTCCATGGAGTCACACACGAGGGGTTTGAGGTGCTGCAGAATCAGTCTCTCAAAGATTTTCATGACGTGTGAGGTCAGAGCAACAGGCCTGTAGTCTCCTGGAGTGCTGGGGCGTGTCTTTTTGGGCACCGGGACAATGCAAGACGTCTTCCAGATGTCCGGCACCCTCATCAGCTTCAGGGAGAGACTGAAGAGGTGTTGAAGAACGCCTGCTAGTTGTCCAGCACACGCCTTGAGCACTCTGGGGTTGGTGTTGTCAGGCCCCCTTGCCTTCCTCACGTTGATCTTTGACAGCTGATTCCTCACTTGTCCAATGGTGATTATTAGTGGTCTGAAACTGCTGGGATCGGCTGATGTCCCCCCTGGAGTGGTGTTGGGTGTGTTTGGAGAAGGAGAAGAAGAAGAAGGAGAAGGAGGGGGAGGGGGAGGAGGCGGCATGATGTTTTGGAACCCCTGCAGTCCTGTTGAGCTGGAGATGGGAAGGTCAAACCTGTTGAAGAACAGGTTCAGCTCATTCGCACCTTCGGGGGTCCCCTGCACAGCCGTGCCTGATTGTTTGTACCCGGTGATTTTTCTCACCCCTCCCCACACTTCTTTAGAGCTATTGGCCTCCAGATGGCCCTCCAACTGGTCTTTGTATTTCTCCTTGGCTGCCCGTAGCTCCTTCTTCAGCTCCTTCTGCACAGTTTTAGCCCCCACAGTGTCTCGAGCCATGAAAGCCCTCTTCTTCCTGTTCAAGAGGGCCTTAATGTGCCCATTGATCCAGGGCTTGTTGTTTGGAAAGCAACGTACCTTTTTGGTCGGTACAATGCTCTCCTCACAAAAACGGATGTAGTCGGTGATGCAATGGGAGAGTCCATTTATATCCTCACCGTGAACCCTCTGAAACATGTCCCAGTCTGTTGACCTGTAGCACTCCCTCAACTCCTCCACGACTTCCTCTGACCACTGCTGTACAGTCCTGGTGGTAGCTGGCTGTCTCCTGACAAGGGGCTTGTATTTGGGAACAAGCTTTATCAGGTTGTGGTCTGAGTTGCCAAGGGGGGGGAGGATGGTGGAGCTGTACGCCTCCTTAACATTGGCATACAGCAGGTCCAGTGTCATATTTTTTCTAGTGCCACCGGTCACATACTGGCTGAAGTTTGAGAGGCTTTTGGAGACTTTTACCTGGTTAAAATCTCCATTAACCATGATGAATGCACTGGGGTGCTGTGTCTGTAATCCCGCGACGGAGGAGTGGATGACGTCATTCGCCTGCGACGCCCGTGCCTCTGTGGCACCCGGCGGGATGTAAACAATAACAGCAATGGCGTGTGAGAACTCTCTCGGTAGAAAATACGGCCTCAAACTCACCGCCAACAGCTCTATGTCCGGAGTACAGACACTGTCCTTTACAGTTATGTGTCCAGGGCTACACCATCTGTTGTTGACGAAGACGGCAAGTCCCCCGCCTCTCTTCTTGCCGCTCCGTGTGTCCCTGTCGGCTCGAACCACCGTGAAGCCATCTGGCTCCACCAGGCAGTCTGGAATATCCCCGTGTAGCCACGTCTCTGTAAAGCACAGCAAGCTGGACTCCCGGTACTCCCTCTGGGTCTTCACGAGTGCCGCGAGTTCGTCCGTCTTCCTCACCAACGACCGGACGTTCCCCATGATAACGGAGGGCAGATAAGGTTTGAATCTCCTCCTTTTATTCTCACTGTTCTGTTTCACAAGGACTCCAGCTCGTGTCCCCCGTCTGTGTCTGCGTAAAACAGCTGGTAAATCCCTTGGTGGCGATGCTACTCGGCCCCGGAGGGAGAGTAGCACTTCTGCTGAGTATGTGATTGTCCTGCACATTGAAAATGTGATAAGGAAGTAATAAAAAACAGATAGAAAACTCCTACCAATAGTATATAAAAGTTGAGAACAGTGTCCCATAATTAAAACCACTAAAACGTAAAAGTAATGGAGGAAAAGAGTAGAAAAGCTAGAAAGCTAGAAACAAAAGGAAGAGCTGCTCCTACAGGCAGCCACTCTGGGCGGCGCCATTTTGGGACTGAAATGGTCATAACCGGATGTTTTCCTTACAGGGCTCAGTGGAAACATGAAGAGCATGCTCTGGTTGTAAATCCAGGACACAAAGGAGAAGGACACATGGAGACTCACCTTGATGTAGTGATCTTTGGAGCCGGTGATCGCCAGGTCCTGGTTGTTTCCGGATTGATCCACAGTCAGACACATCACCGGACCCAGATGTCCAATCAGTTTCCCCGTGGAGGCAAATCTGTGAAAAGAGAGGAAGATAATGACAAAAATAAATTAAAAAAATGTTTTGAGAGAAGGAGAAACGGTCTGTAACCATAGCCTGCGAGCTAGTTCAGGCAGTCAACTCGAGCACCAATGATACATTACCACGCGACGTGCCTCGTCCCTCTGACAACCAACCAATCACATTCTCCTAAACATGCCGCTCTATTGAAGCGGCCAGGTCTTCCTGCCTCTGCCTCGCTGTGCTGCTGCTGTGTTCACTTGCTACTGCTGCGTTCATGTTCCTGCTGCTGTGTTTCATGTTGCTGCTGCTCGCCTGCCCCCCCCCCCCACCCCAGCTTCCACCCCAGCTCCACCCCAGCATCCACCCCAGCATCCACCCCAGCTTCCACCCCAGCTTCCACCACCCCAGCTCCACCCCAGCTTCCACCCCAGCTCCACCCCAGCATCCACCCAGCTTCCACCCCAGCTCCACCCCAGCATCCACCCCAGCATCCACCCCAGCTTCCACCCCAGCTTCCACCCCAGCATCCACCCAGCTTCCACCCCAGCTCCACCCCAGCATCCACCCCAGCTCCACCCCAGCTTCCACCCAGCTTCCACCCCAGCTTCCACCCTGTTATTACCCGTCCCCTTGTGTGTTATGAAGTTTTTTATGCATGTAAACGGAGTCAAAACCCTCAAAGTACACCCTGTAGCGAGTACAACTCTAACACAGAAAATACCTCCCCAAAACGCCTCGTTGGAGATACGTCACTGTCCATTTGATTCTTCCGGGTACATCATGATGTCATGTCGTCCCCGGAACCAAATGGACCAATCCGTGGAGCCGTTACATTACGTTCGCGGAGCCTTTACGTTAGGCCCCCGCTGATTGGTCCAAATTGACCAATCCACGGACTTCCTCACACACTCAGTGCAGGCAGCTCTGCTGATTTCTCCTCCCTAGCTGCAGGCTGATAACAGACCGTTGGGATCGCGGCGAAATTCTCTCTGCAGACCCATTCTCTCTGCAGACCCATTCTCTCCGCAGACCCATTCTCACAGCAGACCCATTCTCTCTGCAGACCCATTCTCTCTGCAGACCCATTCTCTCTGCAGACCCATTCTCTCTGCAGACCCATTCTCACAGCAGACCCATTCTCTCTGCAGACCCATTCTCACAGCAGACCCATTCTCTCTGCAGACCCATTCTCTCTGCAGACCCATTCTCTCAGCAGACCCATTCTCTCTGTAGACCGATTTTCTCTGCAGACCCATTCTCACAGCAGACCCATTCTCTCTGCAGACCCATTCTCTCCGCAGACCCATTCTCACAGCAGACCCATTCTCTATGCAGACCCATTCTCTCTGCAGACCCATTCTCACAGCAGACCCATTCTCTCTGCAGACCCATTCTCACAGCAGACCCATTCTCTATGCAGACCCATTCTCTCTGCAGACCCATTCTCTCAGCAGACCCATTCTCTCTGTAGACCGATTTTCTCTGCAGACCCATTCTCACAGCAGACCCATTCTCTCTGTAGACCGATTTTCTCTGCAGACCCATTCTCCCTGCAGACCCATTCTCTCTGCAGACCCATTCTCACAGCGTTTATCAACCTTCTTCTTACTCAATATCAAGCCACACTTATTGTTTTTACTTTGGCTGTGACTTTGTGTGTGCTCAGGATGAGTTTGGCTGTGTTTCGCTGTGTATCGCTAAACAAGGAAATCACACCTCCACGGAGCACAGCGCGATTCACAACATCCCGACTGGTCCCGACCAATCGGAGCACACAGGGCTCAAAGGGAGGGGGGGGGCAAGAGCTGCAACGAGCCGTTTAGTGGAAAGAGTGAATACACATACTTTACAGAGATGCTGTATGCGAAACCAATGTGAGTTTGGAAAATTGCACAGTATAAATCTATTCTAGTAGACCTCAACAATGGAATTATGATCAGTGGAAATGACATGGGTCTAAAATAGCATTTCAAGAGCGTCTCAAAACACCAAAACACACAATGAATAATCAAAACCCAGAATGGTGATTATGCAGTCTCTGTCTGGAGGTTCTTTCAGTCAGTAATTAATTCTCTGTTTACCTCCTCAGGTCCCACACTCTGACGGAGTTCCCGGCGGCGGCGTACAGCACCGTGCCGTTTGGGTTCAGAGCGATCTGGTTGATCTGGTTCTCTCCCGCTGGGATGGTGACGGTCCGGCTGGTGTTGGACGCAGAGACGTCCCCGACAGTAACCTGACCGGAGGACCTGCAGACAGACGGAGGACACATGGAGGAATATGCAGTCATTCACACACTCCCCCGCACATTATGCATGTTGGGAGGAAAGGCTTCCAAGGTGTAAAACACAACATGTTGTCGTGAGATAGGATGTATTTTTAGGACGTGTGATCTTGTCATAAAGGTGTTGCTAAAAAATCATTTGTTATTTGTTAAGTCTTCATACTTTTAAATAAAAAATCCTATCACATCTAATATCTTCAGAACTTTAGGAAAACAACACAAAAAGTAAGGACATTTCTGTTTGGTAGGTTATTTATCTGTTGTAACAATGCTTCTTGGCAATAGATCTTATACCGTTGGAAAGCCTGTTTTCTTACCTTTCCAATGGTACCACATTTGTGAGGAACAAGCATTTGTGGGATGAGCAGCAGAGCTGAGTATGTGGATTAAGCAGCCCATGAAAAATGTGACAAATCTCCTTATATTTTGTCTCGTTTTGGCAAAATGACTACACTCAGTGGCGAGCCGTCAGGGCCCTCTATTTTTTTTAAATATTTTTACATTTTTCATTAGTTTTACCAAAATAACTTGATTTAATTGTATTTAAAATAACATTTCCAAATAAATAAATCCTTTGAATCTGCCTGTTCAGTTTCTGTTGGAATGTGAAGGGTTAAATGCCGTCTCTGTGAGTTACTGTGAAGACGGGAGAGCTCGTTGGTCCCTCTCTACATTCACAGAGGGCCCGCTATAGTAACTCAACGAGAGAGTAATGTCAAATGACAGTACAATTGACCAATCATATCTTCCCTCTAAATGGGCGGGCTTTATTTTCGCGGACTTTATGACAAGTTCTGCCCGCTGTGAGGTCTGTGCAAGCGGTGCAGTGACGCGTCCTAGAACCCGGAAGTAAGCTGCGCTCGGATTCCCTCGACAGAAAACAACGGGATTTCTCCAGAGGGTTTTGGAAGATAGCTCGAAATAAGGTCAGTTGAAAACTAACCTGTTAGATAAATGCACGTTGTGTTCAGCCGGATAATATCCACATGTCTACCCTACTTTTATTATTTTCGAATCATAAATCTAATCGATAGATTTATGATTAGCATAAGTTCGTTCATGGCTCACTTCAGTGATAGTGATGACATCGTTTGCAAAATGATCAGAGGGGGTCAGAGGGCCCAGGTATAAAAGTCACGGCTCGCCACTGCTACACTTCTGTGTGTTAGGAATTGTATGGATAAAAACCAAGCAACAACGAATATAAATCACTAAAGAGGTGCTGGAGAATACGCACACTGCAGCATCAAATCTGTAGAGACGTCGTACTCACGTTAGTGTTCGGATGCACTTGGCCGAGTCCCGGATGTCCCACACTTTGATGTAGGAGGTGGAGACGGTGAAGACCAGACTGGAGCTGTAGCGCACTGACACCACGTTGTTCTGGTGGCCGGACAGGGACATTATCTCCTGACCCGTCACCAGATTCCACACCTTACAGGTCCGGTCTGCAAGACAACCATCTTCTATCATCTCCATCTGTCAGAGACTTTATGACTCCGCCTCTCACAACAACCTAACATCATCATCTCGGACCCAAACCATGTTCTGAACTGAACTGCTACCATCTGATGGGAGATACAGGGTCCCACGATTCAATAAAGTCAGACTGAAGCATCCTTTGTGCATCAGTCAGCCCTCACAGTAAATACAGGATGTTACACATGGAGCTGCTGTGATGCAAGTCACATGTCAGACTTGATCTGACCATCATTATCGTATCTGAACAAGTTGCACATTTAAAAAGCAGGGACCACGCTGAGAGGAGGATTAAAAAACTGGAGCAACAGATTGAGGCCAGAATAAAGGCTGAGAGGAAATATACATTGTAGGGAGACTTTAACACAAACATCTTAAGTATTGATTACAAAACTAAATAAAAGAGCAATGAGAAGCAGTAGTGGGAGAAGTATTCAGTCTCGTGCTTAAATAAAAGTACTTAAAGGTGGGGTCGGTAAGAATGGAGAAACCAGCTCGAGTGCGCTAGAATTTGAAAATACAACCGGAACAAATCTGCCACTTCCTTACAGAGCCCCTCCTCCAACACACACCAACGCGCACATGACCAATGAGGGCACGAGATAAGTTTGTGCACAGATGGAAGGCTGACAGGCAGGTAGGCCATCCAGTTACTTTAGCCGGCTCAGATGATTGGTCGTGCTTTTTACAGCGCCACGGCTTCCATGGATGATATTATTTTTATGGATTTTTTGTCAAAGCACTTCAGATATTCATTGCTATCGGGATGTTAAGAGCATTCCATGGAATATAACAAAAAGTGTATCTCGAGCCGGTTTCTCAAACTTACCTACCCCACCTTTAAACCACAGTGTTTATAAAGTGTTGCAACTCAAATTCCTGCAGTGGTTATGTCAAATTAAGAATAATCTGAAAAATGTAGTAAAGATAATTTCATAGATACCAATTAATGATCTGTAAATGTGATTAATTGACTACGCTGTTCTTGTAAAAATGGTTGACTAGATGAATCGATTAAAAAACATTATATTTTATAAGCTTGTGTTCAGCTGTAAGAAAAATGTAGTGAAGAGAAAACAACATTTCCCCCTTCAATTGAAAATATGATTTACTTAAGTAAAGTACAACTGTTTGTGCTAAATGTGATAAGTTATATTCTACCTCTTGGTAAAAGGCTCTGTGGGAATACAAAAGAACTTCAATCTTGATAAATGCCAATACATTTGCCCCCATTTATCATCATTAAAAGCCCCCTTAACCATGTTTTACTGTATGTACAAGATCATTCATATGCCCCCTCCTCATGTATCCACACGCCGTGCACATGACAATCTTAATCAATCCCATAAAATCCTAACAGGGTGTCAAGGAGCAATACATTATCCGTAACAAGCAGGCATGAGAAGAATACTGATGAATGATTAAGAGGTGAGAGGAGGATGGGAGCAGAGAGGATTGTGGGTATCGACCTTTGGATCCGGTGAAGAGAAGGTCGTCGGTGCAGTCGACACAGAGGACGGCTTTACTGTGTCCCTCCGCCACGTGGACGCACTGCAACGTCGCCGAGCGGCTGCTTTTAGTGGCAGGCACCGGGTTAATGACGCCCCTAAAAACACACACACACACACAATAAGAAGGTGCAGCCATGTCTCATAATGTGAGAGCACTCGGGTATAAATCACACCGTGCAGCATGCAGCTCTCGTGGCTGATAAGCTGCAAATCAGAAATAGAAAATAGATGATAGAACAAAGAAAGATGAGGAGAGAGAGTCATCTTTACAGTGCGGAGGGAAGGAAGGGCAAGGAGTCATCATCAGTGGAGGAAGAAGCACTCAGATGTCATACTTAAGCAAATGTAGCAATACCAGATAGTACAAGTACTACATCTGACTGAAAGAGACCCTTAGGGGTTTCCTTTCCTTTACCTAATTTTCCAAGACCAAAAACATAACTTTCTCAGCAGTAAAACTGAAAATGGTTTATTTTAACATGGAACAGGAAAATAAGGTCTGCATATGAAACATGTCGTGCCTATCTAAAACAAATCAAAGGCTTACTAGCTTCTACACGCTGAAGCAACTCAAATCTCTCACCGGCAAAACACCTCGTCAGTTAAATGCCATTTTACGTTTCATTACGATACACTATTTATTATCATTATAGTATTAATATTTCGGCGATTAGATCAAATATAAATTATATTTAGTTACCTTTCCATGACTTTTCCAGGGCCTGGAATTAGCATTTTGACTTTTCCAGGTTTTTAATGACCGTAAGAACTCTGTATATAGGTTTTAGTGCATGTAAATGGTCTGCAAAGGCTGCTACTTCAATACCTTCCACCACTACCCATTATAAAATACCACAAGAGACACACATGATGAGTGGAAAGCAGCGGTGTGGGATCAACAGGGACCTAGAGTTCAATACTATCAATGAAACTCAGATCGATCACTAATTGGCTGCATTTGTTGACAAATCGGCGTCTGATAGTATAATTGTACAATCTCTCCTCTCCATCAGTCTGAGTGTTGATGAGACTTTTCTTTTTGCCGCTGCTTTTAATTGAACTATTCACATCTTAAACTGCACTGTAACTTTACTCCATGTATTTTTTCTTTTAATGTTTATTTTCTTAATGTCATTTTTTGTAAAGCACTTTGAATTGCCTTGTGTTGAAAGGTACTATATAAATAAACTTGCCTAGTGAAAAGAGATGATCGGAGGCTCAATAGCCGTAATAAGCTTGAGAAGACGGCGCTGTTTGGGTTCATTGTAATTACCTATTGATCCCAGAGAGTCAGATATTCTTTGTTTTGAACCGTGCTAAATGTTCATGTCGAGTTAATCAAGTGTTCTGTGAAAAGACACCAAAGAAGAGTTGGAACAAACACAGAGAGAATCCTGTCTGATGAAATGTCTTTTCTCCCACCCAACAGTGGCGCTCAAAGGATGGAAATGTGTGGAGGTCATGAAGAGAAAAAGGGAAGAATCCACACCATGTGCTTATGTAGTTCCCTTTCCACCAAAGCAGACCTTTTGCCGACTTGTTTGACATATTAAAAAAAGATGTTATACTTGGGTGGATCTGAGAGAAGAAGGGAAGCACAACGCAGGATGTGGTTGCACGAGTGCTGGAGGCATCCGTTTGTCCTGCAGGGGAACAGAGTATCCAATATTCCTTAGATTTGATCAACTATTGGCTTAAACACTTCCAATTATAATCAAGTTACTTCATTATTTTGTAGTGGGTACAACTACACTTCAAGAAGAGGTCATTCTAGTTATTAGAAAATCCTTAAAAACAAAATAGTTTGTTTGTAGCCTTTATTTATAGTAATGTAACTTTCGTGATATAAGATGAGCATTAATGAGCAAACCGGTGCTTAAGCATGACTTAGCTTTCAATATCCTCTAGCTTAGAAGCATCCATTGCTTTCGTTACAGTACAGTTTGGAAATCGTTGAAAGGTGAAACTGAGGTAAAAATATGTTCCCTCAAGTTCGGACATTTTCCTCAGTCAAACATTTGGTTACGGTCACATGGGCCGCTCAAAATAAGTTCCTATTTGCGATCTGGGGCACTATTTTTTACCCTGTGCTGTTTTATTTATATACTTCTTCATCCGATTTAACAAAGTTCAGAACTCTAAAGTGCCCTAAGAAATTCAAAAAATGGTCTATGGCACATACACACGTTTGAACTAGTTTGAACCATTTTACTACAAAGGGTTAACAATGCAACACAACAGAACTGGTAAATACGTGGTTAGGACCTTAATGTGACTTCTTTCCATGCATGTTAGGAAACTATTGTGCAGTGAAAAGGTGACATTTTAGCAGAAACAGATATTAAAATGTGCAAACAAGCCAAAGTGCAGTAAGTGCTCTCTGGTTGGGTAAATATTGACCCCTTCTGGCATCGGATTTGAATGCTCCAATAAAGAAGACAATCTCTGCTTACAATTGCATTACAAAGCAATAACAAGAAAACAATAGGTTTACTTTGACTGATTAACTGTCAACAGGAGGTGTGTTTAAACCAATCAGCGAGTTCAATACAACTTGTACGCATGCCCCATGGGAAAGCACACTAATTCAAACAACAAATCCAGTAAAAGCCAATCTCAATAGACTGGATACTTGGAAGGTGGAAAACAACTCATCAATCCTATGGTATGCTTTTCAAAGTGATCAATAGTAATTCAATGGGTTACACACATTGAATGGGAAACACCAATACTAAGGAGTATCACTAGTAACATCTCCAATGGTTTAAAACACAATGTGCCCTTAAAATACCATAAGAACATATTAAAGGCCGACCCCAATAATGTCCTGAATTCCTATAGTGTGTTTTATAGGTTTGTGTGCAAAGGCTAACATCCCTGTTTCTCTCCCACACTCTCGTGACATCATTACTACTTCGATTGGCTAGCGCTCCAACAAATTATACGTGATAGGCTAAAGGGCGGGACATCCCTAAGCGATTGACCAATCACAACAGAGTCAGCCAGCTAACCAATCAGAGCAGACTAGGCTCTGGTTTCAGACAGAGGGTGTTTCTCAATGTCAAGTACGCTTGCTTGGTAACACATGTATTCCGAGTCACTTGATTCAGAAGCGAGGCAAGAATACTTCCTGGCATTCGGAAAACGAGGAGTGGAACAGGCGAGCAAGTGTGCGTCATATGAGAGGCCCCGCCAATTTGGGGAAATTGGTCCGTGTGCAAAGCATTGTGGGGATTTTAAGACCGCGGAGTCTACACATGTGCAGCCTCGACATTTCTCGTTACGAAGTACGCCGGGCTCGGTAGAATTCCAAGTATGCTGGACATTGGAACAGTCCTTCGGCGGGACTCGATGACGCAGTATGCTTGAAATAGTGGCTCTGGAGCAGCCTTCCTCGACATTGAGAATATGAGAAAAGAGGTGCTGCAGCAGTATGAGAAAAATAAAGAGCTTTTTGAACATGAAAGCATGGAGACAAAATACAAAACCTGAAAATAAGCGTCATCCGTCGTCTTTAATCCAACACTGCTCCATTACACTCCAAAATCCACATATGTACGTCACGTCTACATGAAGAGATGTCTAAGGAAGCAATTTGGCAAAGTGACAGAGTTTGAAATGCTCCCGCTCATCCTCAGCTATAATCTGTTTCTATGGCAGGCTCTCGTCATTTTGACTTATCTCTGCTTTATCCTGCAGCAGGTTTGCAAGCGCCCCATATTCCCTGTCATGCGACTAAACGCTACTGGTAGGAGCGTTAAGGCAGGGAGAGGAAGTGGTGGGCTGCTCTTCAGGGTCCTGATGACGGGGCTGTGGAGGAAGACAGCGGGGGTGCCAATTAAGCTGCAGCATAATTAAAGTGTGTGCTGAGCTGTTTACACACTGCTGGCAGCAGAGTGGGAGGACTGCATGGAGACAGAAGGGAGACGCATATGCTGCGTTCACGTCATACGAGAGAAAGCTGCCAGAACACACGTTCCTCTGAAGCTATAAAGAGGTCATTACCGGGGTTTCCTGTTCAATGTGCTTTATTATTTCAAGACCGTATCGTTCTGTCAACTCGTCTAACGTTTCTGCTTCACCAGAGATGTTCACAACTTGAGACAACTCGATTATTGGATTTAATCTTAGATCTGTAAAATGAAGTTTCTCCAAAAAGAAATCATGGAAAAGCACCAAATTCTCAGTCTACTCAGAAGCCCTATTCCTTTGTACAATTTACAACATTTGATTTAAACCGCCTTACATTTTTTATTTAAAACCTGATATATTCCAGGGATTCACCAATAGTAAAATAGGTAAATACTTGTTGTTTGTAAAATGTAAACTTCTTAAATGTTTTATGTGAGGGACTGCGGATGGAAATGAGCTCAAAGCTAAATCTGGCACTGTTACGCGTGACAGTTTAATGTTTCAAATGTTCATTACTGTGCATTGCCCTGCCAAATAAACGGAAATAAATAAATAGTCAACAGTATTGGGGTATTCGAACAAAATAATGATATTTGATCAATGCTTTCAAAACAGACCGTTTGCTCCCATTTCTACTGATAAGACACGGAAAGGAAAATAACTGTTATTTTCATCAATAAATAGAAATGCGTCATCAGCAGCAGCGGAGGGCGTGATTCGCAAGTTGAACACTGAATTTGAGTCACAAACACTGGACAGAAAGGCAGGAAGGAAGACTTTAAATTCAGCAGAGAACTTGGCAGGTCAGAGGTCATCACACAAGGCATCTTTCATTTGTTTGAGATCACATGCTTCCTCAAAAGCAGGACAAACCCAGAGAGTATTAGTAGTGAGGTTATTTTTCTTTTTCCTTCTCCGGCTCTTACTGTTTAATCTCCTTGACCTTTGCCCTTTCGGCCGCAGCGTGAGCCTTGTCATATGTCTTCCTGCGAGAGAGCGGCGACGGCTCCGGCGCTCGCCTCTCCACTGACGAAGATCTGGAGCCGTTACTGCTCGTTTCATAAAGTTACCCACAGACAACACAAAGACAGTACACAAAGAAATAATGATAAAACAACAGGATGAGAAACAAGGTCAACATAATGAAGGGATGCGGAACACACAGAAACACACGTTACCTGAAGCCCCAACACTCTGGTGGTTCTTCGCCAAGCTCATGTTTAATTGTGCTACGCTGTGATATTTGACTTTATTAGCTGATCCCTGTTAGCCAAGGCTTCTTCTGTTCATACAAGTCAATGTGCACTTAGTGTGAAGCAAGTAACAGCAGTCCGGTTAGCTTTGAATTTAAAAAGGCAGATTGAGCAGGGGACAGTACGGTGAAGGTATGGCCATCTGATGTAAGGATGCTCATGAATAATGTGAAGCAAAAATGAGCTAAAGCAGAGCAGCAACATCAAACATGCATGAAGGAGGGAGGGAGGGAGGAAGGAAGGGAAGAAGGGAGGGAGGAAGGGGTGATTATTGTGTTAGAGACAGAGTGCCGGGCCTGGACTTACATGCTGCCCATTTTAGAGGAAAAGCCTGGGGAGAGAGCGCTGTAGTCCCTGACTGATGAGCCAGACGTCTCCATGTCCCCCCCACCATCTGGAGTTTCTGCTAACGGCAGCATCGGGGCGGAGAAGTCTGAGGGGGGGGCGTCGGGGGCGGAGTCACTGTTAGCGTACAGCAGCTCCATCTGGGTGGTGGTCCTCCTGCGAGCCTGAGGAGCCCAGAGGAGAGGACATGAAGACAGGAAGTAGGGAGAGCTGAGGCGTGCAGAAGGTCAGGATGAAAGTGTTACCTTGCCGCGTGGTTTAGTCTCTCCACAGAGTTTCATGAGGTCTGATGACAAGGTGCTGCGAGGAGAATAGGAGGGGTTTCATGAGGATGAATACACACACGGCGTTTTGTAAAACACACAAAGCACATTATATAATATCTGATTAAATAACCCATATTGGGATTTGTTTTCTTAAAGCAAGGCATTACACGATGTGAAATATAATATCAAAAATAATACATTTACAAATGAATGGTACCGTAGAAGATATACACCCACTGATTGATACATTACAGTACATATACTCCAACATAGAAATGAACAACTAATCACTTAAAATAATTTTTTTTTAAATAATGCGACATCAAATAAGATTTATAAAATTAGGGGAAACAAAATTAAATATATTTAAAAAAATGATGTAACATAACATCAAAAAAGGTAAATCATTACAATTAAAGATTTACACAATAAAATAACATTTACATGAAAACATAAATATATAAAAATCCCACATAACTTGAGATTAACATAAACCCAAAACGAGACATAATTGCCTCTACCGTATAAATATCAGCATCAAATAATGGTGCCAAGTATTATATAAAAATATTGTATGACGTAAATAAAGGAACTCACTTTCCGTCAGCAGACGGGCTCTGTGCCGACTCGTCGCTGCTGCTATCGTCCCCGTTTTCTGTCAAAAACAGGTTCATAAATCAAATTAAAGTTGAGAGGAAACTCTCTTTGCTCATTAAATGACTTTCTAAAACTGTTCTTAGCTAAAACACTTTGCCCAAATTATTATTGCTAACTTTCACTTAAGGGAGAGGCTCTTTTTTCTTTAAGGATAGCTGCTTTTAGTGTAGAAAAGGTGATCAAGGGAAGCTGATGAGGACGATGTCAGCGGGGCGCCATGCTGTTTAATCGAGACTCGGCCCTCACTGAGCTCAATGGGGTCAGATGGGTGGAAAAGGTCAAAGGTCAGAGGTCAGCAAGGCATGGGAGGTTATACAGAGACAGGTATATATGAGACAACAGGGTGGAGGAGTGAGAGAGTCGTTAGTCCGACGCTCCTGATGGGGGTCAGCTGACCTACAGGGTGTGACGGAGCTAACACATCCATGTTGAAGGCTTCCTGTGGGGGGGTCCTGGGTTAGCAGGGGGCTAAAGCATGGAGGCTCTGGATGAGGAAGAGGAGGAAGCCCAATTCCAAAACGGCCCTTACACCCTCCCCCTTAAAAACGTTCTTGTAGCGGGTCCCCTACAATGAGTGCTGTTCCAAACCAATCACTCGTTTATGTTGAAAGCCTAATATCACACTTTATACATTTGTCTCGGGGGGCTGTACAGTGTGTAAACACCAGCCTCTGCCCTTAGACTCTTTCATAAGGATACATGGGCAAAATATGGAGGGATCCCTCTCCCAGGACGGGGGACGAAAAACGTATTTGACAACATAAAGTGTGTGTTGTTTATTTAAACAGCTAAAAACTCAACAGGGAAGCCGATGGAAACAGTTAGGCCCCGTCCACACGGAGACGATTTCAGTTGTATCCGCTAAAGTTCTTTATCATATAGACGGTTCGTCCACACGAGGCCGAAACGGAGCCGCAGCTTCGGAGCCCGAAACCGGTACACTTTGAAAACGGTGGGTAAGTCTGGAGACGAAGCGCTTGCGGCTCCGTGTGTATGCCCTATACGATCATTTCCTGAATCGATGGCGCCATAGCCCCGCCTCTCCCCACCTCTCCTGTTCACCCCCGCGTCATTGCTGATGCGTTTCGCCAACAACAACAATGGCAGGTTAACAGGGTTGCGTTCGTGCGCCAGACGCTACTGCCCATGATACAGATGTTAGTGCAAAATGTACAGCTCCTCTACCACAACCATCAGCAACAATAATAATATAATAATCCCCATCGGTCTTATCCACTGCTTTTGGTACAGCGCCACTTACAGGCCCGGCATATGTACTACAGCGTCTCCAGCGGTTTCGTGTGGACGGAAGACTTTTTGGATATCGACTTCGGTTCGAAATCGGTTTCGTTTCCATTTCGTCCTGCTGGTGTTTACCCAGAGACAATAGTGAATTATGTCCTTAGAGACACACTAACAAAACTAAAAATGCCACTAAGGGTTTTTTTTTGTTCATTAAAGTTACTTCTATTATTTTTAAGAGAGGAGGATTCAGCTACGGTTATGGAAATGTTAAAAGGCAACTTGGGGTTAGGTATCTTGCACAGGGATACATCGACATCTTGACTGCAGGGGGTGGGATTGAACCCACTCAGAACCGCCGATTAAAGGACGACACCATAAAGAAGCAGCCTCATTTAGCTGAGAGTCTTGACTACAGATGGAGACCACTAAGTGGGATGAAGAGGGAGTGTGTAGGGGTCAGTTTGGAATCGGGCCGCAGTGTATCCAGAGGGGAAGGGGAAGGTGGAGGTCAGCGGACAGATGGAGGGAAGCCTTGGTTGCATTGCACCTCATGCACCTGTTCCATGTTACGTTCAGTTAGTTGTGTGCAGAGGGAAAAGGAACCATGCATTCATAAACAGAGGAATCTAATGTGGGTCACTTACCAGCCGGGACGTTACCTAGCTCTGTGAAAACACAAGGAAACAAAACAAAAAGAAAAACGTGGGGGAACAGAAACACAGGCGATGCACAAATCAAAAACACTGTCCCCGATAATTCTCTAAAAACAAAATAAAGTGCAGCGACTGTGAACAAAGCATCCAACTGAACAGAAGCTGGGACACATTTCAATAACATGAACCCAAATCATAACACTTTTAAGATCTGTTTTATAGCAAAGTGATTTTTCTACAGAGGGATTATTAGCCAGTTGTATAATAAATAGGCCAGCTTCTATTCAGCAGAAGGCAACAGGCAGAGCATGTCAAGACCCATCATGCATCTGACCCAGTCCACTTCCTGGAAGCCCAACATCTTTATAACTGTGCAACAGATGCACGTTTAGTGGCAGATTTACATGGAAAAGGAAAACCATAATAATCTATAAATAACATCTGATACTTCCAGGAGGTGGGCGGGGTTAAACCAGAGTCTGGTCCGTGTTTTGGGTCCACGTGTTCACTCCAATCTGAACCCTAACACATGCAGCGGTTACCTTGCAGGGCGTTCCCCAGCAGGGCGTCCAGCTCCGGGTTGAACTCGGCCTTCTCCTTCAGCATGTGGAAGAGCAGCTGGTTCTGGGTGGCGCTGGTGATCTCCGTCTGCTTCAGCCGGCCCTCCATCACCTTCACCTGGGACTCCCTCTGAGACGCCTGCAGGCCCTGAGGAGGTCAGGCACAAACACATGGTGCAATGTTTGCTGTTTGTATAACAGTTAACACTTTCATCTCTGCGATGGAAATGGACGAGTGCATGAACACGCTAAGTCAAAGGCAGCCTATGCGTCCTAGTTAACGTTAGCAGCTGTTATACAGTGCCTGGGAAACCGTGTGGGGCTTTGGTTTGTCCTCCAGTGTGAGGTTTTGTCATGTTTACGTTAAAATGACATCATGATGGTAATATGGAATATTTTTCTGCAGTTCCTGACAGAATGTAAAATTGCCAGGTTTCGGCAAAACAAAGTCAGGCAATGAGAGGTGTTGAAATGCAGCCGTAAGGACACATGATGATATACGGATGTTCTTATTAAACTCTTATTAATACTTGCTGGTACCTTGCTGATTGCCATCGTCATGAAGTGATCCAACAGAAACCGAGTTTCATTCAGAGTACAGGAGCCGATCACTGCGGAGATATCCACTGTGTCGCCCTCCTCCTGAAAACAGTCACTCAATTAGGAAACAGCATTAATTAATAAATAAGAACATTATTCATAACCTAAAAGTTTGGCTCGTTATAAACTCTACTCAAACTAAGCTTTTCAAGGGTTTAAAGTCGTATGAAGGAAATGGCATTAATATCAAGTAAACAAGCTCTTAGGCGTTGGGGGCCTTTCTCACCTTGGCTTCCTCCATCTGCATGATGTTGGCCTGGCAGTCTGCGATGCTGTCGTTGATGTAGTCGATGTTGGCCGTCAGTGCGTCCACCTCCTCGTTGATGGGCAGCACCGCCTTCTCCACCTCCGGACCCTCCCTCGACAGACGCTCCCTCTTCCGGATCACCTTCTCCTTACGCTTGGTTAGCTCCTCTCGTTGCTATGAACACACAAAGTAAAAACGGATTTCAGTCGGAGGAGTCATTTTTAGATCAGAATTAGAATCAAGTTTATTGCCAGGTAAGTTTACACGTACAAGGAATTTGCTTTGGTACATAAACAATCTAAAATAATGTGTTGCAAAGTAAGTATAACAAATAAAGATAGTAAAAAATAAGATGGGACATGGTTAATGTTGCAGATTCAAGAATCAAAGGCTTTGAGAGGAAATGCAAAACAATTACAGCGTAGTTGTTGGAAGTCTCAAGTCCCAGGCTTCTCCTTAAAGGTCGATACATAAATCACACCACATAAAATAGTGCAATAAAAACATGTAAATAAATAGTAGCAAGCAGTGGTCTTTCTGTTTATCAAAACAAAAGATGATATGCCAGGTTTTGTGAAACACGATGATGTAGCAGGAGTTAAAGACCTCACCATTTGACATGATATTTAAAAATGACATAAAACAACCCCTGGAAAATCTGCCGAAAAGACAAGTCGACAGGTCTCTCACAGACATCTTCCACACACTTCTAAAACCTCTCTAATTCCAGATGATGTTAGTACAGGGTATCTGCAGGAATCCTGAAGTCAGATGTAAAACCTTTCAAGACCTTTTCTAAGACCCTTTCCATACATTTTAAGACCTCATCTCCACTTGGAGTTCTAACCGGTTACCTTGGCGACACACTTCACCTCACATTGACTATATACAGTATTGATTGTCCTTCCTCCTTATCTTCCAACCATTTGGACGCAGACTTGTATTTCCCCATAACGATGTTGCTTAACAACCGGCGTAAACGGACCTTCGCGCTATCAAGCAGTAAGCGTGCGATGTTCTGTTCAGATGACGTCAAACCCAACGGGATGCCATCAATAAACTACACAGAATCACACTACACACCTACGCCATGATTACATTCAGGCAGACTGTAGAATACAACCTTTCTGGACCATTTATATACTTATTGAAAACAATACCTTGGAAAATGCAGTTTAATACTTTTTAATAGCCTTCATTTTCGCTAAATTGATTGATCAACGTTTAATACTTCTTAAGACTCCGCGGTTTTATGTTTTGAAGATGGAGGGGATTTTAGATAGATATAGGTGACACAATTCAACTCATCATCCTACTTTAATACTGTAATATAACGCTATATCTAGAGCAGTGTTTCTCAAACTTTTTCATACCAAGGACCACTTAACCAATAAATAAACACTCGCGGACCACCTAACTCCACAAATATCAAAAAACACATCGTTTTTCTAGAACAGATTACAAATCGCCTGAAAATAGTACAAACAAGTGGCAACATGTGTGACGAAGGTGTTGCGCTGGGCTATATCATGCAATCGAAAGTGAAACTTAACCTTGCTCCATTGCGGAGATATTCCCGCGAGAGTGCGGAAAACTTAAATTGATTAATTAATTTCAAATGTGAAATGTTACCAATATACTCACGGACCACCAGTGGTCCACGGACCACACTTTGAGAAGCACTGATCTAGAGAGATCAATAATATATGATAGATCCAGACATTTTAAGATATACCTTGAGGAGGCGGTTCATGTCGGCCTCCATGTTGGAAATGGTCATCCTCTGCATGATGACGTCAGTGATCCTCCGCTCCAGAGACTGCCACTTGTTGCGAGCGATCCTGGTGGATAAGATCCCTGAGCGCCGGTAGGAAGTCCTGCACACACGGCAGCATGGATTTAACACGTTTAAATCAATCATGTAAATCTGATTCAAACGTTTCAGTGGCAGCGTCCTGATGATGAATGATATCTTATAATCCAGCAATTAATGTTGTACCCTCTTTAGGGGGACATGAACATGAGGCCTGTATTAAACACCATGAGTTCCTTTGAGTCCTATTGCACTGATGCTAACTAAGTAACATACTTATAGAACAGCACAATGGGCTTTCAAGTTATATAACATAAGTGAGATTAAAAGAGTACATTTTTTATCTTTTCAAAAAGGAGATAATTACAGCAAAGACTTCATGGCAGATATATTCTTATCTGTGTCATTATTTTTATATGAAGAGATTATATCATATTTAAAACTCAATAATTAAAAAATCAGTTGTATTATAACCATTCATTGGACATGTTGGAAAGAGAAAACCATTATCCCAAAGCCAAGTCCCTGATTTGGTATTCAAACTGGTTCTGATGGAAATGATAATATGGGTTTTGCATTATGATAACTTCAATTATGTTAAAACAAATCTAAAAACGGATTCTAGGGAATGTTACATTTTTGAGGATTTCATATCCCAGTGATGGCGCAGGTGTCGAGTGTCTTGCTCGCATGCTACAGGGAGAAAACCTGGCCTTTTTTGACTCCACAAAAACAAACTATATTTAGTCTCCCCCCTTTTTTTCGGTTTGGCTCTCAGACTCACCGCGTGCCGTTGGGAGCAGCGTTGCCCGAGGAGTACAGGCGTCCAGATGGAGGTCTGTAGCTGGAGTCCTGCACCGGGTCAGACAGGAACTTCCTCACCACCTTCCCTGAGGTGGGCCGGGCCTGCCTCCTCAGAGCCGTCACCTGAGAGAGACACACACAGACAGAGAGAGAGAGAGAGAGAGAGAGAGAGAGAGAGAGAGAGAGAGAGAGAGAGAGAGAGAGAGAGAGAGAGAGAGAGAGAGAGAGAGACAGAGACAGAGACACACACACACACACACGTCAAACAGCATCCATAATGAATCACAAGAATCTCTACATACTAAACGTAGAACAGGGTTTCTCAAATAGATAGGGATTTTAGAAGGTGGTAAAGTTTAAAGGAAATAAATGTCATTTAATATTTAATATTCTTATTTTTTCAATATAATTTGGAGCTAGACGAAACATTGAAGTATAGACAATGCAATTCAATTCAGTATTTTCTTTTCCCAGTGTGTCTGGGAAGCTAATTTTGATATTTAATGACAGATTA
The DNA here is from genome assembly GCA_902827135.1 of Harpagifer antarcticus. Classification (NCBI taxonomy): domain Eukaryota; kingdom Metazoa; phylum Chordata; class Actinopteri; order Perciformes; family Harpagiferidae; genus Harpagifer; species Harpagifer antarcticus. The sequence goes on from CADEHL010000998.1 coordinate 4,025,680, forward strand.
AATGACATAACATTACATGAGATTACATGTATTTGCATTAAACTGGTGATTTAATCCAAAACCACTTACAATAAGTGCAATAAACCATCAGCAGGTAAACTAGCTTTAACTTGCCAAAAATGTTACTACAACTTTATTTTAATTTAAAATCTTAGTGTTATGGTAATATTAACACTTTTTGACATGAATTTTGTGATATATTCAAAAAAGGTATTTATTTTTAGTAACAAGTAAGTAAGTAAAGTTTATTTATAAAATGCTTTTCAAAGTCACAAAGTGCTTGACAAAACAATAAGACATCCATATAGGAGGCGTACAATGATCAATGAACGCACATGTTAAGAAGTCATAAAAGCACCAGAGCATCATTTAAGACACAATAAGAACACAATAAAACAAAACTTAAAACAAACAAAAATAAAAACATAGTATTAAATGGAATAAGATCAAGCACACCGGTTACCCAAACGCCTGACCAAACAGGAATGTCTTTAAAATAGTAACAAGGCTTGATTGATGGTGCAGCTGTGTATTGCACCTCTTTATGTGTTATGTGAAATGCTTTGCACTTGTCATGAGACCTTTGTCTTAAAAAATATATAAAATGTGGAACATTATCAAAAAAGGTTTGAGGAACACTGATGTAAAGGTTGCTCACCTCCTCAGTCTTCCTCCTCAGGATCAGCTCCTGCTGCCTCTTCTGAGCCTCCAGCAACTTCAGCTGGTGCTGTAACACAATCAGTTCAACAGGTTAGATGAGGAGATCACAACGTGGCTCAGATTGATTAAGATTTAAAGCAGACTGATATGTAGAGGGAACCCCGACGCTAACCTCCTGCTTGCGCTGGTCTTTCTTTAGCGTGGCGATTTCTCGGTTTCTGCGAGACTCGTTCATCCTGTTCTTCTCCTGCTGCTCCTTCATCTGCTTCATGAGACGCACCTGCAACAAATGGAGAAATATTAATATTATATAATACGCAAATATCTTGAAAGTGCCTCCATATTCAGATGAAAGTTTTGTAAAATCATTTGGAGCCTTTCTTAAATCATCCCTCTTGACTTTGTCCTTGTTGTTTGACTACGAGTGTGGCCTACTTTCATTAGGTCATTTCAAATGTAGTTCAGGTCGTTGTCAGAGACCGTGAAGTGGAGATTTACAGGAAAGATAGTTGAGTCACTTGGCAGAAAATAAACTTCAGTGAAACATTTCTGATGCATCCCTAAGTTGATAAACAATATGGCAACCTTTATTTTATTCCTATTAGAAGACAGTACTTTCAAGCACACTAAACGAAGGCAACATACTATCAAAACAATTCAGATCTCAGTAATATCACCATAGGCAAGGCAAGTTTATTTATATACCCCTTTCAACACAGGCAATTCAAAGTGCTTTGCAAAAATGAAAGACATTAAGAACATGGCATTAAAAAGCTAATCAAATAAGCTTCAAACCACACACTACTGTCTGATAAAAGCCCACCTTGGTCTTCTTCATCTCGGCCACGTCCATCTGCAGCTTCTTCATCTGCTTCTCGTACTGCGACTGGTTCTTCAGCAGCCGGGCGTGCTCCTTCTGCGCCGACTGCAGCTTCTGCAGCTCCTTGTTCATCACGCTCAGCTTCTTCTCGTACTCCGTCTTGATCTTTCGAGACTTCTCGTCTGTGCCCGATTCCACTGTGTCTGAAAGTGAGCAACACAAAGACCGTAAACAACTGGTCTTCCTTCAAATGACAATGCAGCAATGCTGTAAAAAATATACATTACTCAATCCTGTTCATTGGGAAGAGATGCTGACTAGGGATGCCAGTGATTATTCGATTATTCGTTACAGTCTCCATAATCAAATATTATTTTTAAAAATCGATTTTATTTATATATTCTTTTATTATTATTTATGTTTGTTTTTTCTAGCTTAGTTTCAACCAAAATATAGACTCATGCTAATAATAGTAATAGTATTAATAATTGTAAATGGCCATTGGTCACACCACCAGTTTGTTTGACTGTAAACTTGGAGGAAGCCTGCGTGCAGAGCAGACTGCTGCTGCAGCACGCTACACACCGACCCCGCCCCCACCCCCCCCTCTACCTCACACGTGCAACAAGAGATGAGCAAAGCGGCAGGTAAAAAGAGTTCCTCCTCGTGGAACTACTTCGAACTTACAAGTCCAAAGGAAGTTAAATGCAAGCTCTGCGAAAATACGTTGGTCTATCACAGCTCAACCTCAACAATGCGTTCGCATTTGTCGGTCGAATAATCGATTATTATTCGCCAGGGCTGCCGAATAATCGATTTTGATCATGGTCAGTTTCTGGCATGATCAAAATCAACAAAAATTACGTTGTTGATGCAAACGTGTGTCCTGTAATCATTTGAAACAGAAACCTAGACCTCCAGAAAATGTATCTTTTGTGATTTATTTTTTAATAAGACGAGCTGAAACTCCTCCACGCTCTGATCCATTAGTGCTGCTAAATATAAACCGTCATGTCTGTCTGCAGGCGAAGAGATCTCACTTTAAAGGATCCTCTGAACAACATAAAGTCTCCTTAATTAGTACGGAGGAAAATCTGCTATCAAACATAAGGCGAAGTTAAAAATCTTTTAAATCAAAGCAGGACAAGCAAGAATGTAAATATCCTGTCATGCATTAGGATGTATTCATAATATCTGTCTATGACTGAAATAAACTCATCAAAAGGCACAGACATGATAAGCCAGACACACAGTTTGTTGAGTGTTTGTATCCAAGCTGCCTGATCACGAGAGGGTTCAAGTCTTTTTAGAGGAGAAATCGACATTTTTCTTCCCACTGTGCAAATATTAGTAAAAGTCTGCTCTGATTGGTTAGCTGGCTGGCTCTATTGTGATTGGTCAACCGCTTAGAGATGTCCCACCCCTTAGCCTATCACGTAGAATGTGTTTGAGCGCTAAGCCAATAGAAGCACAAGTGTTACATAGTGATGTCATCAGAAGTAAACAAAAGAGTCCAATGGAGAAAAACAGCAGAAGAGACGTGTGACAGGAAGCTAAATTGTTTGAGTATGAATGTACGTCTCGTTGAGCAGCTCTACTCATGTCATTGTACCTGTATAATGACAATAAAGGATTATATTCTATACATGAACATTTCTCTCCCTGTGATACAGGACTCCCCCTCCTGGTCTTACCCATATTACACCCTACAGGAAAGGGAAAACCCCCTGGAAGCATGCTAGTGGTCTTTAAGTCAAAGTTAAAATGCCTCCTGGTCTTACTCATGTTCTGCAGCACCTTGTCCCTCTCCAGCTGCGTGTCTCTGATCTTGCACTGCAGCATCATGAGCTTCTGCTCGTACTGCTGCTTCAGAGTGTGAAGCCGCCGCTGGCTGTTCTCCAGCTCGTCGATCAGCTTCTGCTTGATGGCGATCTCACAGGTGATGTTGGCCAGGTCCGCCTGGAAGTTATCTGAGGTACACATCAAATCAGTTTAATTATATATACACAATGTACAACAATATCTGTTTTGTTTTTTTGTATTACTGCCGATGCTATGTCTATGTAACTACTGTTATATTTTACTATATATTTTTTATATTTTCCTAGTTCTCTATCTGTGCTTTTAATTTTTGTTTTACTTTTATGTATGTACCACGACATCAAGTCAAATTCCTCGTCAACCATGGATGTATAATAAGTAGGGCTGTCAGTCGATTAAAATAGTTAATCGCGATTAATTGCAAATTAATCGCAAATTTTTTATCTGTTCTAAATGCACCTTAGAGGGATATTTTTCAAGTTTTTAATACTCTTATCAACATATGAGTGGACAAATATGCTTTATATGTGTGTTTATTATCATTTGAACAATGACAAATATTCTCATGAATATCAAACACAACAACCTCTGAACATTACAAATATTCGCCTCAATTCAACCTGGAACCTCTCTCATTCAATAATACAATACTGTGTGTGTGTGTGTGTGTGTGTGTGTGTGTGTGTGTGTGTGTGTGTGTGTGTGTGTGTGTGTGTGTGTGTGTGTGTGTGTGTGTGTGTGTGTGTGTGTACACGGAGAGAGACACTGTGATGGTTCGTTGGAGCGATGTGCAACTCAAGGCATATGCTCGAACGGGAGCTGCCTGGACGCTGCGATCATGTTGCGCACTATCCCTGCTGAGTGTGCTGACTATTCGTACAATGTCCCGCTGTCTGGCTTCCTGCATCAAGTCAAGTGCTCGGCGAAATGTCGTTCCTCTGTTTTCATTGAAACAGCTCCTTATATCCCTTAGCGCAGTTAGCTAGCACCAGATGCTAACAACAACAATGCACGTAAGGTATGCCTCGCTCGCTCGGGCCACACATACACACACCCTCCCGATGGCCAGTCTGTGCCTGCCGGTGAGCTTGGAAGTGTGGTCTGCCGGGTCTGCCACAAGCGGGCGGCAGGAGCGGGGCTGTCAGCATCAGCTTGTAGATGGTATTTTAAACTTGATGCTCTCTGAAACTACGAGGCGGCCGAGGATAAAAAATACACATTTTTTTTTTTTTTTTTGCGTTAACGCCTTATTAACGCGTTAACTTGACAGCCCTAATAATAAGAACTGGATACAGCGTGGGAGGCGGGGCCTCGTTCATTCCTATGAGAGTTGCTCATTGGCGCATGAAGACAAAATGGCTCAACTTTTGAGAGAGCGAAACGTCACGAAGTATTCATATAATCCGTTCTTATTGTGCATCCATGGGTAAAGGTAAAACTCAGTACTGAACACGTAACATGAACGTGCCCGGCGGCGCGGTTCCGTGGGTTAGATGCGCGTTCATAATGCCGAGGGAAATAACTCTCAGAATAACGTTATTAGCACATTTTACAACTTCAGGACCGAATGTTTTTAATAAGGGCTATACAAGTGTTCATACCGAGTAGTTTATTTAGTTTAAAAAAAATGATCCAACGATTGACAGACGTCTCTTTCCCAATATTAGTCAATGGGAAAAGGTGTTTCCGGGCCCAGTGACTGATACGGAAGTTGCAGTACCACCGTTTGGCCACAACGAATATTTTCCTCAGAGTCCGGCGCACTTCCTGGGGGCTTGGTGTCAACCTACCTGGTGATAAACCTGTTTCTCTTTCTGATATCGTTTTCTGTGTTAGAAGATTATATTAAATTAAGGTCCCCTTTGAAATGATTTGATCTCATAATAATAGTAGGTAGGCCTAAACTATAAATTGATGGTTGTGTTTCTGCAAAATGCTGTCTGTATGTGTAAACAGTATTTATTTGTTTGAAAATGTTAAAATTTTTATCGTTTAACACAGTGGGTACAAATAGTATTTACAAACGTACACATAATCAATATATAAAATAAAAATAACAGTTATTGTTTTGTTTTTGGAAGTTTCAAGATGTTTTTTACATTACATGACGATTTGGAACTACTTTACCTTACTTAAAATAATCTTTTGTCCCTTAAGATTTTCATTGACAACAACCTATAAGCTGTAGCTGTGGTGCATATGAAAATAAAGCACTTGAATCTTGAATTATAGTACATGTTACAGTATAAATATTACAAAAAGACGACCTAGAACTAAAATAAATGCAACATCCAAAGGAATCGCTCCTAATCTGGCATTTAGCAGTGTTCTTTAATACATATTGGGTGAATTAAAACAACTGATCAGCTCTAAATGCATCTGAGAAAGTCACTAAAACATTCTGTGTGTGCAGCTGGTTGAAGATGGAAGTGTTCAGTCAGATGTGAGTAAACAGCCCCCCCTGGTGGAGAATCTTTTAAAGTAAAGTGAGAGACTGATCGTACCTTTTTCATCCGATTCAGAGTCAGAATCATCGGAGCTCTCCTCCACCTCCATCTCCTCTTCATCCTCCTCCTCTTCCTCGTCTCCTTCCTCGTGGTCGCTGCCTTCCTGGCCCTCCTGAACAATAACATGTTTCATATCTGAAGGCTCTCACTTTTAATGTACTGCAATGTAAAGATGAAAAAATAAGAAGTCATTCATACAATTTCTGCTTCCTCGTGGCCTCGCTCCGTCATCTCCTTCTCGGTTCCTTTCTCCTGCTCGTTGTCAGGAACTTCCTCCTTGTTGGCGCTGAAAGAGTCAGATAGAAATTAAAATCAGAAACTTTATTGATCGACTGTGACTGTTCAGAACACAAACAGGTGTTGTGACACATTTTCCAATTAATTTGTCGGTTTTTTTTAGTCGGCACGGCAGATGTTTAGCAAACAACTCATAGAAACACTGTCTTTCCAGCAAACCAACTGTTTTCACCATTTTGTAGCAATAAAGCTACTACATATTCACGACTCCATTTGCTGTGATATATTTGAGGAGAAAATGCCTTGGAAACGATAAACAGAGAGGAGACTTGTTGAGCTTGTTTGTGGAAAAGACAGTGTATATGTCTTAACAAAGGAAGGAGGCAGCATACGCTAAAAAGCATGAAGGGAAAAACCAAAAAAGTGATTAAACTCAGATCTGTTGGATAAAACATGTATCCAAACCGAGAGGGATGTTTAAGTGGTGTTTCACACACACTGCTGGATAAGATGACCAAAACAGAAAATGAAATTGCCACAGGAGAGCAGAGACGGGTAGGTATAATGTCATGTTTAATCGTTTTTTATACATTTAAATCTAATAACAGTCTGTAGTAAAAATAAATCCTGTGAGCTCAATCTGACAAATTCCAAATTAAAATCTGAAATATTTGGAGCACCTTGACACCCAAGACCTCTGCCATAATGATCGCTTGTCTAACTACATATCATTTTTTATCTGTATCTAATGCATTATTTATTATTTAATTTAAATTATAATTATATTTCAGGGACTTTCGCAGAAACCCTACTTTTCGTTCTTCTTCATGATTGAGGTTTGATTAGTTTATTTAAAAAGTCACATTAATAAACATTTCTGTAAATGTGCCAGAGTTACATCTGTTGTCCCTATTGGCTAGAATATTGATCAGGTATTATGTATATCAAATAGGGCTGTACCCGAATATCCGAATATTCGTTCGTCGGAGTATTCGGGTTTCAATTTCGTTATTCGGATACTCGTTGTTTGTTTTTTCGTTTTTTATCAGTTTACATTTTTCTTTTTTATTTATTGAAATCAACGTAAGAGCTTGTGCCTCTTCGGGAGGTGCTAACACTTAACCATAACACGTTATTGTTTACTTTCTCCGTCTTTATATGTAGATATTACTTGTCTCCGTTACGTTGTTTCCATAGCAACAACAACTTCCTGTCAACAGCGCTACCTCTCCTTCAAAATAAAAGCATGTCCATAAATAGGAAGCCAAGCCAAATTACACTTAAGACATATACAACTGCAACGAAAGTAACAAACACAATGCGATATCCTTTTCAATTTCAAAGAACACAAATTGGGTTACATTAACAAATAACTATAAAACAACAATACTGTAGAATAACAAAATGAATGCCGTGAGTAAACCGAAATACACGTGTTGAAGCGGTTCGCTGCTGATCACTACGCACCCGACCCGCGAGCGGGCCGAATATTCGCTGCTGATTACTACCGAATATCCGGAGCCCGAAAAATGGTATTCGGGATAGCCCTAATATCAAATGATCATTATTACATCATAGAGTCAAACAGTCCGTTAAAGTCAAGGTAGTTCAAATATATAAACATGAAGCATGAAGGGATAAGCTGCAGAACTCACACATCTAAAGAGAAATACAGGTTTTTAACGTGGTATAAAAGGTGTTTGATGGAGGGGAAGTGCTTCTATGGTAGCGGGTTTCACTCTGTGGGGGAATACCTGTGCAAAAAAAAAGTTAAATAAAGAGCTGAATTAGGGGAAGGGAAGCGGAGGATGGGAATGGCAACAGGAGGGTGGGAGCTCGGACAAACCTGGCGTCATCCCCCTCTTCCACCACCTCCTCCCTTTCCTCCCTGTCTCTGTCCTCCAGCAGCTGCTGCAGCCTTCAGGGAGGGGGGGAAGAGCGGAGGGGAGACTGATCAAAATCCAACTTGTATCCCCTTCAGATGCCCCAAAGTGCATTGTTTCTATAGGTTCATCTTCACGCAGACAAGTCTACCCGTCATACTTGAGCAGCGACGTGCAGTCAGGGGAGGCCTCACCTGTCATACTCCAATGTAACGGAAAAACAACTAAAGAAAAACTAAATAGTAATAATAATAAAATGTCTCCACTGATCTGTGTTGTATGTTTGATTCCAATCGCTTTTTATAGTCAAAATCAGCAAATTTGCCGAGCTCCGCTACAACTACGGGTAGCGATGAGAAGTGAGGGGTGAACTGTGGGGTGAGGTGAAGCACAGATGAGCTCTGCCTCACCTCAGATGCGTCACCCCACAGAAACTGGCTGGAAAGCGGCCCTAAGCGCATGCCTGCACCATCTCACTGTATGTCACCAATGTAATGTTTGTAGATCCCTTTATTACATTTATCCTCGCCATCCATAGTCTCTAAATAACTTATTTCACATATATATGATATTTAGGCTCGCTGGTCTCATCATACAATGGCAATGACCAAAGCACCAGGGGAGGCAGCCATAACCTCTGCCGCACTGAAGGGGGCGCAAGTGAGCCCACAGGTCCTTGTTGCTACTGTTATTCTACGCAGAGAAGGTAGACGCAAACAACAAGCTACACTTTTGAAACTTCAGGAAGATAAGGAGGACTTTTACAAAGAAGTAATAGAGATTGTTGTCCAGAAGGAAAGCATGGACTTCATCTTCAAGTCAAGGTAAGACCACCATTGTAATGAAAATGAGATCTTACTAAGAAAGAACAATCCAATATTTAGATGTCGGGTAACCTTTTGTTGAACGGTCCGTTTAAAATTAATCAAAGCATCAGACTAAAAAAGCTTTTGAAAATAACCGAATATTTCGATTAAGGTCAACAACATATAATATTTGTAAATCTGCCTCACCAGCCATGAGCCTCACCGCACGTCACTGTACTTGAGTCTGCATCGAGGATAAAGGCCTGTCTTTCTGCATTGGCCAAACGAATATAAAAATACGTTTTTTCTAGATGTTTTCTCCAGTCAGGGTGAAAATAAGAGGATAACTTGCAATCAGACAAATGAATTGGAAAATATCGACATGATGGATACGGAGAAAAATCCCAAATAGTGCGTCCCAGGTAAAAAAGAAAATCTGTCGAAACTCAAATGTATGCTACATACATTAAATGTGAATTGTAGTAATGGTGTGCGGACTGTAAATTAAGTCAAACTGCACATACATTATTAAAGCTAATAGCTAAATGCTCTGTGATGTAAAGATGTCATTAAAGGTGGGGTAGGTAATTCACTTCAGAAACACTTTGTTATATAGTCCATGGAATGCTCTTAACATCCCGATAGCAATGAATACATTAAATACTTTGACAATACTGTAAATACATAAAAAAACGTCATCTGTGGAAACCGTGGCGCTGTAAAAAGCACAACCAATCATCTGAGCCGGCCCGGCTAAAGTAACTGGATGGCCTACCTGCCTGTCAGCCTTCCATCTGTGCACAAACTTATCTCGTGCCCTCATTGGTCATGTGTGCGTTCGTGTGTGTTGGAGGAGGGGCTCTGTGAGGAAGTCTGAAGGAAGGGGCAGATTTTCTTCGGCTGCGTACTTTCAAATTCTAGCGCACTCGAGCTGGTTTCTCCATTCTTACCTACCCTACCTTTAAATATGCACATTTTTTTTTACTTCTGCCATATTTTGTATTAAAATCCATTAAAAGTCAAACCTATTTTTGTGTAAAGATGTTAGTCATGTGCCTTCCAAAAACGTAATCTGAAGTATGAGCACCTCCAGTCAAAGCATTCGATGCTGGATCTAATTTCTGCGTCAGAACTTTACCTTTTCTTTTTCTTCTTCTCTCGTTTCTTCAGTTTCTCCAGGTCCTTCTTAGCCAGTTCAATGATGTCCGAGGTCTCCTTCTCCGGGGCCAGCAGCGAGGGCCCTCCTCCGTACAGAGACTGACGGTTAGAGGCTCGGGATAGATTCTTCCTCAAGTACTCGTTCACCGACTCGCTCTCCAGGAGTTTGGCTCTGAAGGAGGATATCAAACAGGGAGACCATAACGATGAACAAGGGCAGAACATATACCAGGTTTAGTCATTCTTTGCTGCTTTCTAGCCCCACATCTTAGAGAAGCAACCGCAAAGCATATTTGAAATGACTCCGACTGTTTCTCTCCTCTTGTCTCGTCTCTCCGAGTGTGTTTGAACCTATCGTGCTGACTCACTCACTGCACCGATTTGATTGGCTGAGTAGCGTCACCTCCTTAAAACATTAAACAATAACTTTTAAAAACCTTTTTATCTTTAAAGTTTAAACATATATTTTTTAACATTTTCAACATCGTGGATAAATCCTTATTTGCTCCCGGCAACACACTGAACTTTGCCTCCTTATTACACTCAGCCCTACTTTAGTGGGAACAATGAGTCTGGGTCTTTGATGCGCACAGGCGGATGATGCGGGGATGCAATGTAGACAGGAATACACGCAGGTCATCCTCTGGCTGCAGCCTTCACCCGCACTTAGGGATGCATACCGGTATCCGGTATCACCGAAATACCGGTTACTGGTGGCTACGGTATACCGTACCGAAATCAGATCCGGTTTCGATACTTTAAAAAATACTAGAAAGGTAAAAGTCCCACAAATGAACTGTGATTGTTTTCTCTCACCAGTGAAGGTAAATGTTGATTTTAAAGATGAGATTTGTTTGTTTGTGCAATGCTGAGATCTCATGACCATTATTCTATTATGTATTTGTTCTCTAGTTGAATCTCAGGTTTAACATTAATTATAACGGTGCTGTAACGGTCTGTTTGCATTGACAAGATGTGCTATTCACGCGGCACACCTGATGATATTCCATACTCGGTTTTCTTCATATTTTTTATGTATCTTTCATTGTTTGTTCAGAACTAAAAGGTCCAAGAAGTCCCACAATTGAATTTAATATTCATTTGACATGTTAACTATATCGTAAAGCGCTTCATGGGAGTAATTGTGGGATGATACATTTTCAAAGTATCACGATATGTATCGGTTGAGTATCGGTATCGTTCAGTGGTATCGGTATCGGCATACTTGCCAACCCGATTTTCGCGGGAGACTCCCGATTTCATTGCTCTCTCCCGGTTTCCTCCCGGGGTCATAGTTCTCCCGCATTTCTCCCGATTTCTGACAAAATCAGATTTACATTTACTCAGGACTGTTTCCACTCGGACTTTAATACAGCTACACCATTGTTTGGTTTCCATGGTAGCACGCGCAACTGAAAGTCTGAGAGGGTGAGGAAGATAGCCACAGAAAACAGAACAAGAATCGACAACTCCACCCTCTGCTCACTTTCCTGTCCAGCCCACACTATGCTCCATCAAGGATGGTGCTACGGGCAGCAAGGCAGTGCACTTACATACTAGGCAGTGCACTTAGAACTACAATAAGCATGGTAATGTTACTCTAATACAGCTCCGGCGATCCACTAGCACACACCGCCGTCGCCCCCCCCCGCGGTGGTTTTCAAATCCTCCCGATTTCTGAGGTCTCAAGGTTGGCAAGTAAAAAAGTCAACGATATGCATCCCTACCCGCACTTGCTTTTGATCAAAGTCAATGTGGAAAACCCGCACTCACACAGGTAGGTGGAGGTGAAGGGAATGAGCACTTTTACAGCCTTTTTGGCGAGGTGGGGGAACTCGCTCTCCACACACAGACAGCCAAAAGTGACACACATTTTCTGCCAGACGCTGTCTCCTCTCTCACTTTAGGTAACTTCACTACAAATCGATCCATGTTGCCGCTCGTATTACGTTAGAGCCGATGAACTAGTGTAGAGCCGATGAATGGGAGTCGGAGGCGGCGTGTTTAGTATGGAACCCCACACTTTATTTTGCATTAGGTTTACAGAGGAAATAATAACAAGCTACTGTCAAGCTAGAATGATAACAGCAACAAGGTACACTCTCTAACAGGTCCGTAGTGCAACACACACTATATACCACGGTGAATTATGTCCCATAATGTTCCACCACACAAGCTACATTTCACTGTTTCTCGTTATGTTTTTCTCACGCTGTTATTATTGCATTCAAAACAATAATTTAAGAGAAAAGAAGGGAAAAAGTAGGAGGGTTAAAACATTAAGAACAATAGTTTTGGTTTCTACTATATGGAATCAGTATGTACGCCAGAAGTGAGGCACATGTAGCATTTACATAATGAGGAAGAGTTGTCTACCTGAGGTCTTCAATCTCTTTGATGTAACCCTGAATCATGGTTCCAATTTCTTCAGTTGCGCCTTCACCTGGAAGAGAAGGCCATTTTACAGGAGACACGGGAGGATAAGGTCCCCTATTATACTGTTTTTCATCAATATATTATAGGTCTCAGATATATACAGAGCCTGTCTCTGATTGGCTGAAACACCAAACAGATCATTGCAGCATTACCCATAATCCCCTCTGTTTCAGCCCTGTTTCCAAAGTGCTGATTCTCTGTCTGTTACTGTAGATGAAAATAAGGAGCCCCTCCCCACGCCCCTCTGAGAGAGATTTGGTTACAAAGAACTCAATGGTGCTCTAGGAGGAGATTCAGGAGATAAGAGAGGGGGGGGGGGGGGTTACCTTGGTTGCTGATTGGCTAATGGTTACACAAGACAACACATCGTTATGACATCATAAAGTGGCCAAAATCTGATCAGCTCATTTTCAGACAGGTTTTTTCCACAGAGGGGACACATGTTGATGTAGAAGAGACATGAAGAAGAGGGGACACGTGTTGATGTAGAAGAGACATGAAGAAGAGGGGACACATGTTGATGTAGAAGAGACATGGAGAAGAGGGGACACATGTTGATGTAGAAGAGACATGAAGAAGAGGGGACACATGTTGATGTAGAAGAGACATGAAGAAGAGGGGACACATGTTGATGTAGAAGAGACATGGAGAAGAGGGGACACATGTTGATGTAGAAGAGACATGGAGAAGAGGGGACACATGTTGATGTAGAAGAGACATGAAGAAGAGGGGACACATGTTGATGTAGAAGAGACATGAAGAAGAGGGGACACATGTTGATGTAGAAGAGACATGAAGAAGAGGGGACACATGTTGATGTAGAAGAGACATGAAGAAGAGGGGACACATGTTGATGTAGAAGAGACATGGAGAAGAGGGGACACATGTTGATGTAGAAGAGACATGAAGAAGAGGGGACACGTGTTGATGTAGAAGAGACATGAAGAAGAGGGGACACATGTTGATGTAGAAGAGACATGAAGAAGAGGGGACACGTGTTGATGTAGAAGAGACATGAAGAAGAGGGGACACATGTTGATGTAGAAGAGACATGAAGAAGAGGGGACACATGTTGAAGGTCTTTATCAAAGTGTCTTGTGGAAGCGGTCCTACCTGCCCTGGCGATCACCTGGTTGGCCTGGTCGCTCAGCAGCTGGGTGAGCCGGGCTCTCTGGGCGTCGATGGTCTCCTGCATGGCCTTCACCCTCACCCGCAGGTTGCTGTTCTCCGTCTGCAGCATGGAGTTCTCGTGGAATAGGTCGCTGAAGCTCTCCACGCCGTCCTCCCCCGTCAGGCGCTTGCCCTGCAGGGGGGGAGGAGCCACAGTTACAATCAATCATGGTTGTTATCATCAGTGCATTATGCATGGACACATTCTGGACTCTTCATTGTCCTCTGGTTGTTTTATCAAAGGCAAGAAGAAATAGCCATGTTATTTATTGATCAAGTTGTTCTCAGTAAGTCTATAAACCTTCTGTTTACTGCTGCTTCTACAATATATATCTCTGCACCTTCTCTACTGCATATGTACTGTTCCAATCTATATTTATTTGTTTTAATGTACCTGGTAGTAAACCTGATTCTGATCTTAAACCCAGTGATAAACTAAATGATCTCCTGGTCCTCTCTCTCGCTCCTCACCGTCTTGTACTCCATGAGCTCGATCTGCAGCCGGGCGATCTCCGTCCTCAGAACGCTGATCTGCTGGCTGGCCTTGTCCTGGTTCAGCATCACTTTGTTCTTGATGTTCCTCGCTCTGTTGGCGTACTTCAGCGTGTTCAGCGTCTCCATGAAGTCCCGGTCCGACGGGCTGATGCAGGCGATCATCACCGTTTGGCTGGGATTAAACACAGGCGGATATTTATTATACGTTTGGTTCAGCTGCAAAATTACAATGTTAATTTTATTAAATGCTTTCAATCTCAATCTTTATTTATATAGCACATTTAAAACAACCTCAGTTGACCAAAGTGCTGTACAGGAAATAAATACAACATCAAATAACACAATGGGAGTAAAATAATAAAACAATAATTCAAAACATGATAAAAACACATAAATGTAAAAATGTTATGTTCAACTAGAATTACAAGCCAGTGCAAAGAGGTGAGTTTTTAGCTGAGGTTTAAAAAGGTCACCGGACTGAGCATCCGGATATGAGCTTTCATCTAATGGTTTGTAAGTGGATTGTGTATACTGTAGGTAGAGGACACTTAATGCTTTAATTCTCATTAAACTGTGGAAACTATTGTAGAAGTTAAAGTGAATAAATTGCATTTTTTAGTGCAGTTTTTCAACTATCCTAAAGTGTCTAAATATTGCTCAAATCCTCACCAATGTATATAAATTAGTTCAATAGTAGTGTTGTCAAATATTGCATATTAACAACATTGTTATCGTCAATCAATTTCTTAATATATGGAGAGTATAAAAACCTTTTAAACTTTGTAATAATCTTGTTATGTTCTTTTATACTGCAGTTGATATTCCTGTTTCCCTTCAATGATTGAAATAAATCTTTGACAACAAATCTGACCAGCAGGAGTTCTGCGGGTCCACAATGAAGATGGTACGTTCTAAAGGTGATTGAGTATTTCCCGACCTGTTTCCTCCGAGCGAGTCCTGCAGCAGACGGGTGAGCTTGGAGTCTCTGTAAGGCACGTGAGAGGAGCGCTTGCTTCGGTCGCCCAGAGCGCTGATTACATTCCCCAGAGCGAGCTGCAGGAATACAGAGGGGGGACATTTTTAATAAATAGATAGGGTTTATATCTGTTGCAGTTAACGCTCTAGGATCATTAACCAAATACGTTTGTTTGTAAATTCCTTTTCTGTCTTTGGTATATGTTGTTCTTTATTATGTGTTTGACTTTCTCCATCTGGGCCTTCGCGCTATCAAGCAGTGAGCGTGTGATGTCCTGTTCAGATGACGTCAAACCCAACGGGATGCCATCAATAAACTACAGAATCACACTACACACCTACGCCATGATTACACTCAGGCAGACTGTAGAACACAACCTCTTTGGACCATTTATATACTTATTGAAAACAAGCTACAAAATGTAAGACCTTGGGAAATGCCCTTAAATACTTTTTAATAGCCTTAATTTTCACTAAATTGATTTATCAACTTGTAATACTTGTTAAGACCCCGCGGACCCCCTGAATATGATCAAATCTAAACATGGGTTTGTACTTATTGTGCAGCATCTTCCTTGTTGCATTGTTGATCGACTCTTAGTGCAGCGTGGTCATTTATGAATTCAGCCACTAGATGGCAGTCAAACTATATTATATGATTGGCTCTGACTTCTCTGCACCACTGAGATGCAATACAGTACAGTACAGTACAGTATGCTACAAGACATTCATCTGAAGTGTTTCTTGAATGTCAAATTCTTCAGTTGTTGTATTCATGCAAGGACACACATTGAAGACAAGGGAACTGACATTCAACATGACATTGCAATCAGTGAAGATGATATTTTAAAGACTATTTAATACACAGAGGAGGAGGGGGAGGGGGAGGAGGAGGAGGACCCTCACCAGGCCACAGTTGATGGAGATCGCCTCCTTGGCTCGGTCTCCCGTCGCTCCGGTTCTCTTCAGCCGCTCCGAGCCGGCCAGATCCACGAAGTGAAACTTAGCCGTCAGCGTCTCGTACTCGTCCAGCTCTGAGTTTCCATTAGAGACTCGGTTATCAGTCTCACCTTCATGCTGAGGGACACACACACACACACACACACACACACACACACACACACACACACACACACACACACACACACACACACACACACACACACACACACACACACACACACACACCACACACACACACACACACACACACACACACACACACACACACACACACACACACACACACACACACACACACACACACACACACACACACACACACACATACACACACCACACACACACACACACACACACACACACACACACACACACACACACACACACACACACACACACACACCACACACACACACACACACACACACACACACACACACACACACACACACACACACACACACACACACACACACACACACACACACACACACACACACACACACACACTTAGAATACATATTACAGTATAGCATGTTTTTTAGTTATTAAAAGATGAATAGTATATAATAAATAAATATAAAAACCACACGGTAAAACGTACTTTTGTATACTGTGTGAATTAAATACTTGACACGTTTAAAATGCAATTTCTTCTATTTTATTTTCTTATTTAATTCAGAATTTTAGGGCAAAGTTAATTGAATTGTTTCAAGAAAGTGATACATAAATAAATACATATTTGTTCACTGACTTAGTTTAGATGCATTCAGACAAATTCAGAGTAATCAGATTACGACAATTAACACAGATTTGTTTTTAAACTTCAATTTGTATGTGCTTGTTGTTAATTCCATTTTCCATTAGAAGACATTATCATAATTAATGATCTCCCTCCCCTCCCCTCTGTAGCACAAGAACTGGATTCGTCATATATATATTCCTGAGCAGCACTCACATTGTCGGAGGCACAGATGCGGACTTGGCACAGGTGGATGGTGAAGATGGCGTGAGAGCGAGAGCTCTGCACGTTCATCTGAGTGCTGGCGGTGGTGCGACACAGAGCCCCGAGCTTCAGACACTGCATCATCTGAGGCAGAAAACACCTTCAATATTCACAGGCAAACTCTTTTTAGTTTACATTTGAAGTCTTTAAGGATTACAGTCTGGGAGAAGCATTCACACATTTCTCCTCGGCTTGTCTTGCAGGAGTTTAAGTTGTAATGTATAAGAGCATAGGATCCACCACAAAGGAGTGCAAGATCGTGATCCTTATTTAAATGTCCATGGTCGCCTTTCAATTAAATGTATTCATTGTGCCGACTCATTTCATATAGCTGTGGAAAAAACATCATAAGTTCTCTCTGGCATTTTTAAATATAGCATCAGTGAAGGAAATAATAAAGTACCTGGACTATGTGTATCTGTAAAGGCCTTGTGACGACAAAGAGGTTCACATTTAAGGGTGTACTCATTAATTAAGTCCTTAACATTAACGATGCCTGACCAGATGTTTCTTCTCGCTGTGTTACCTCGGCCTCGGAGGTCACGCTGCGGGTCGTCACTCCCACGGTGTAGATCCCTCCGCTGGCGTCCTCGTGGATCTTAATGTGAGATTTCTGTCTGGAGTCTCGAGTCGAGTCAAACAGGTCCAGAACCTCCTCGTTATAAAGCTACAGGGAGATACAAAACAAGGTTCTAATCAGACAGATAAACCACTTTAAATCTGTGTTGCCTCCTGCCCTGCTCTATTATCTCTCAATGCTTTGTGTTCATGTGTCCAGACCCAACATAAATAGATTTAAAAGTTATTAAGGTATCAATAAAATACATTTTGGAGGCAGATTCTAAGGTTTGGCGTCCTTTAAAGGTCCCATGTCATGGTCTTTTCTACTGATCATATTTCCATTGTTGAGGTCTACTAGAATAGATTTACATTGTTCAATTTTCCAAACTCACATTGGTTTCTCACAGCATCTCTGTATAGCATGTGTATTCACTCTCTGTCCTAAACGGCTTGTTGGAGCTCCTGCCCCCCCCCCCCCCCCCCTCCCTGTGAGCCCAGTGGCCGTCTGCGTGACAGCGAAACCCAGCCCGAAACACACACACACCCGCAGCCTGGCTGGGAGTTTGTGTGTGTGTGCTCAGGCTGAGTTCCGCGGTGTCTCCCTGTCTCCCCGACCCCTCTCCAGTGAGCCAGCTCACAGTGTCCCGCTCCTCGCAGCAGCGAGCCTCGCAACGTCCCACCGAGTGTGTGTGTGTGAGGAAGTCCACGGATTGGTCCAAACGTAACGGCTTCGCGGACGTTACGTCACTATACCCGAAATACGTCACTATGACCAGGAAGAAACTATGGAAAAAGAGAAATGTCCAACGAGGCGTTCTGGAGCAGCACAGACAGGTCTTTTCTGTGTTAGAGTTTTACTCTCTACAGGGTGCACTTTGAGGGTTTGTGACTCTGCAGACCGTTTACATAAAAACCTTCATAACACAAGGGGACGGGTGATAACCAGAAAAGCATGGGACCTTTAATATACTGTATGTTGCAGATCATCAGCTGAGTCATAAAATAAATAACATGGAGTTCAAATTCAACACATTTCAGAGCTTTGTATCTGGGATGATATTTAGGACCAATTTCAGAACCAAACTAAAGACGAGCATCTCAAAATGTTGAATTGGCAATTTTGACCCACAACCTTAGGATAATTTGTGAAAGTGAAATTCTAGCAAGTTTTTTAAAATTATTTTAATATTTTTAATTATCGGCATTAACAGATGCACTTTGCTCAGAATTTAAACTAATATGTTTGACATAGAGTAAAGCACAACAAAGAAACAAGAAAACACTCAAATAAAACTATAAAAATAAAAGATGCACAAACTGTGAACTGATATTGTATATAAAATATATTTGAGGTCTGATTCATTAATGATGTGTGATAGGGTGAAAAGAAAATGCCAGTTGCACATAAGTAACAAATTGATGTAATTATTTGGTGATGTTTGGCTTGATTGTATGTACAGTAATCTATCAGCTAATCCTCTTCATCCACACAGTTTCCTCCCCGACTGCTAATAAGCTCGCAGCGACATTTCCTGTGTGATTTCTTTCCCCCTAAAACACCTGCTAGTCCTTCAGGCCTTTAAGTCAGTCTAAGTGTGTCAGGAAGCCGTTAACAGGAAGCTTTTCACATCTTGCCAAAAACTCTCGAGGGATTTGAACAACTGCCTTGTAAAAAGGTCAGATTGAAACAATATGAATATTATCCGTCATGTCATAAACTCTCACCACCTGCCCAGTGTTTGATTTCTGTGCAAATCCACATTTCATCCTGCTCTCGGTTCCAGGTCTTTTCAGGAATGTGTACGCCGTCAGGATCTGATGAAGAGGAACAACTGTCTCCTCCTCTGTCTCACATTGTTCCTGTTAACTCTTCCTGTGCAGATGGAGGCTCCGCCGCCCGCTAACCCCCCCCCCCCCGATGACAGCTGCTGCACTTCAATTGTCAGTGAGGATATTTTCGAAACGATGGAGCGCTGGTGTCAAAGCCTGTTAAACGAGCGGTGTCAACAATATAAGCCTGACCCGTGACCTCTCTGTAAAGCTAGTGGGAGGAAGACTATACCCTGCGTTATCCAGTTTGGGAGCTTTTCCTAGAAGAAGCAGGTACAAAGTCGAGGTTATTTATGTTGTTGGTATTTAATCTCTGCCAAGAAGGTTGCATTTTTCGACTTGTATGTTTGTCGTTTTATCAGCAAGATTGTAGAGAATACGTACGACCCTGTTTCCATAAAAGTTGAAGCACTGGCAACATTTTCATTTCATTTTGGAGCATGAATTTTCAGCCCAGTCTGCTCGGATTGGTTAGCTGGCCGGCTCTGTTGTGATTGGTCAACTGCTTAGAGATGTCCCGCCCCTTAGCCTATCGCGTACAATGTATTGGAGCGCTAGCCAATAGAAGCGTGAATGTTACATAGTGATGTGGTTATGTTAAAATAGTAAACAAAGGAGTCCAATGGAGCCTTCGTCAACCATTCACATGCACTAAAACAGGAAAGGGAAATCCCCTCAAAAAGCCTAATAGGGCCTCTTTAAGTTTTACCTGAGAAGCATGTGAATGCAGTATAAGCCTTGTCAGAGGTCTCCGAGTGTTATTCTAGTAACTACTCTATTTGAATGATGTCATTTAAGCTAAACTAAAATAAGGAATCGTTTATATATGCATCAGTGGCTTGTACCTCGAGGAACTGTGCGTTGATCTTGAACTCGGGGATGGGGCGGCCCTGCTGCTGCGCCGCCTGCCTCCGCTCCTCGATGCCTCTGAAGAGGTGGTGCACGGCGCGGGGGATGATGCCCAGCTCCTCCTCCGAGATGTTCACATCGAAGCCCGTCCCCATGGTGTACGTCTTCCCTGAGCCCGTCTGCATGGGGATGATAATAATACATTTGATTTGTAAAGCACCTTTCATTGCTAAAAGTAATCCCGTAAGGGGCGTAATAGAAAACAAAAGAAACACAAAGGGTAGGAGGACATGTTATTCAAAAGAACTAAAACACTATTCTATAATAAATGATCAAATAACATCATGCTGTTTCCATAAAAGGAACTCCAATCAATTCACCACAAAGCGTGTCTTGAAAAGAACACCTGCACATGGCCAAAGAAAGTGTGTGTGTGGTAATGAAAGTGTTTTTGTTACTGTTTTCCTTCTACTTTGTGTTGCCATCTAATTAAATATGATTTCTGACTTCCTTCTTTCCAAAGGATCTGTACCAAACATGTGTAGAATAAGATTTGTAGGCCGTGTAATCTCTGCAGCTCCACCATACTTCACCCAAACTGTCATTTTAACACATATTAAGCCTTTAACAAACAGCGTGCTTCCTAACATTTGAATATTACAATTTCGATACACCTGATACTAAAGTCAGATATTTCACTTTCTACTCCAAACGGGGGGACCGTTTGGTTATATCTGCAACCCAACCTGGCAGACTTCATCAGAAGCAGCCGAGCGGGTCGAGTCTAAATCTAGATTATTCTCTGTAAAGCCACAGAGGAGAACCAGCAGCAGTCTTCAGAAGTAGGCCAGCAGTCAGAGAGCCGTAACTGCAGAGAGACGGTTCATGTGGACGCACATTAAACATGTATGGCTGTCTAAAAGGTGTGTGTGTGTGTGTGTGTGTGTGTGTGTGTGTGTGAGTGTGTGCGCACTTCACATGGCTTTGAATTGTGTGAGTGCCATACAGCGGGAGCTCTGTCACCAGGGCAACCTAACGGAGGGAGGGGTTTGAGGCCCAGACCTGCATGTTATTTCCATGTGGTGAACTTGGCAAAAGGGAGAGGTGGAAGAGTAGGGGGTGTAAGTTCAAGATAAAGAGGGACAGGGACGTACCTACTTTTAGTATACATTAATCTGCTCATTAATCATTGTATCTATCACATGTCTGAAGATACTGACAAGAAGGTGACATATAACCTCCTAAGCTTGAATGAACATTAGTGACATTAATGGGCATTTTGATTTAAGAATAAGATCAGATATTCGTTTTTAAAGGTTTTAAAGTCACTGCAGGAAAAATATATTTCTCACATTCCTCGCTTTTTCTCCTTTCCGATTCAGCGTTAAAGAATATTGGTGTCAGAGAAAATCTGAATCGGAGTACACTATTACATTACATGGAGTTTAGCAACGTACATTTAGTTTCATAACATAATTATTCTTACAGGAGCAATTTGGGGATAAGTATCTTGCCCAAGGACCTTTTGACCCGTTGACTACAGGGGACAGGGATTGAACCACTGACCTTCCCATTGGTAGACACCCATTTAACAACTGACCCACGGTCACCCCAAAAATATAAAGTGTGAAAAGTTAAATATAATGCTACACTAGGGCTGTCCCGAATACCATTTTTCGGGCTCCGGATATTCTGTAGTAATCGGCAGCGATCCGCTTCAACACGTGTATTTCGGTTTATTCACGGCATTAATTTTGTTATTCTGCAGTATTGTTGTTTTATAGTTATTTGTTAATGTAACCCAATTTGTGTTCTTTAAAATTGAAAAGGATATCGCATTGTGTTTGTTACTTTCGTTGCAGTTGTATATGTCTTAAGTGTAATTTGGCTTGGCTTCCTATTTTGTATGGACATGCTTTTATTTTGAAGGAGAGTTAGCGCTGTTGACAGGAAGTTGTTGTTGCTATGGAAACAACGTGACGGAGTTTAACGGAGAAAAAGTAATATCTGCATATAAAGACGGAGAAAGTTAACGATAACGTTTATGGTTAAGTGTTAGCACCCCCCGAAGAGGCACAAGCTCTTACGTTGATTTTGGAAAAAAAATACGAATAACGAAATTGAAACCCGAATAGTACTCCAACGAACAAATATTCGGATATTCGGGTACAGCCCTATGCTACACACAGATGCACTGCACTTTAGGATTTATGAAATTCTCCAGTTGTATGTGAGGGATGCATTGATTTAATGTAACGCAGAGCAATGCCGAACTAATGGTTCGACAAATACAAGGTCACAGAGGTTCATATTATACCACAGAAGTCTACTCTGGTCTGTTTTCAACCCACATGTTAACACTCTCCACCTCTAACATATCCTTCTCTTCCTCTCCTCTAACACACACATTCATCCATCCCATTCCTCTGCATCCAGCAGCTGTGTCACAGAGACAAAGGCTCACCTGTCCGTAAGCGAACACGGTGGCGTTGTAGCCCTCCAAGCAGCCCTCGATCAGCTGCTCCGTGCAATCGGAGTAGATGGTGTCCTGCTGGGAGTCCATGTCGAACATGTAGTCGTAGGTGAAGGACCTGTCCTTCCCCAGGATCACCTGCGGCTCCCCGGGCATCACGTACGTACAGATGTGACATCCCTCGATCTTCTCCCGGGCCAGCTGAGGACGGATCCTGCAGAGAGAGGAGGAAACGGAGAGAGATGAGTGATGGGGAGGAACACAATGAGGAAGGGGGGTGTATTGGGTACAGTTATAACATGTAATACAGTACACATCAGCCACATAACATACCTTTATAAAGCTTAACATTGCCAGTTTTCTAATATTGCGGTTTATGGGTATTCTAGGTAAATGAATAAGTTAATTATGTAGCCTTGGGAGGGGAATCATTTGTAGAAAAGTCTGAATGAAGTCAACATTTTTAAATACCTTTAGAGATACCTTTAGTCTTAGAAAAGGTCAGACTTGTCTTCCATGCAATGTTCCATCCATTAGGCCTTGAACTGAAGACAGAATTGGTCCACACACAGAAATGATAGCGCTGTATTTGCATATTTGTGACACCTGACCTTTAGAAACACTTTAAATAAATCCCCTTTGACATCTAACTGTCATTCCAAGAATCCACGGTGTTATAACCGTCCTAAATCCCAGGAACATACTGAACTTGTTTTAGTCATTACAAAATGTTTTGATCTGCTCAAGATTAGTTTTTTTCAGGACTGCAGGGTCAACATCCTAATCTGATCCAATACTTTGTACCATAAAAGCTGCCAGCTGGGTTAATATGGACTGTGTGTGTGTGTGTGTGTGTGTGTGTGTGTGTGTGTGTGTGTGTGTGTGTGTGATACTGAATGACAGTAATGATGTCCTTCATGTTGGCCTCAACGACTAGCAATTTCTATGAACACATTGAAATGAACCATAATGAAAAGTCTCTCTCCTTACTTTCAGCAGGTTAGGAAAAATACTTTGTTACAAGATCCATTATTTCTAATAAACAGTGGAGAGAAGCAGTGGACTCTGTTTTTACTGTAAAGACGGTTATTGAATAAAATAAATGTTTCCGTCCTTTCAGGGGATGTTTAGAGATAATGAGAACATGAGAACTCATTTTCTAGAAAAGCCCTAGAGGGAATGAAATGTTGGTTTGATGTATCGATTTCACTATATATGTTCCAAGAACAATATGCAGTTATCTACTTTTGTAGAGCTGCTTCACTTTAGGCCCATCATCATTGGACTCCTTTGTTTACCTCTGTAACATAGTAACATCCCTAAGTATCACTCACGCTTCTATTGGCTAGCGCTAGGGCTGCTCGATTATGGCAAAAATCATAATCTCGATTATTTGGGTCAATAATTGTGAATGCGATTATTAAATGCGATTATTCATTGACTTTGAAAACATCCATTTATTGGAGAAAAAAAATGTGAACAATATGTTTTTAACAGTTGATTACCCTGAACTTTAAGTAAGGCAAGGCAAGTTTATTTATATAGCACCTTTCGACACAAGGCAATTCAAAGTGCTTTACAAAAAATGAAAGACATTAAGAAAATGGCATTTAAAATCAGTCATTAAAAAGAAAAGATAATAAAATAAACATTAAAAGAAAAAATACATGGATAAAAGTTACAGTGCAGTCTAAGATATGAATAGTTCAATTAAAAGCAGCGACAAAAAGAAAAGTCTTTAGTCTGGACTTAAAAGTAGTCAGAGTTGCAGCGGACCTGCAGGTTTCTGGGAGTTTGTTCCAGATGGAGCATAATAACTGAACGCTGCTTCTCCATGTTTAGTTCTGACACTGGAGACAGAAAGCTGACCAGTCCCTGAAGACCTGAGAGATCTGGATGGTTCATCATTTAGCAGGAGATCAGAAATGTATTTTGGGCCTAAACCATTCAAAGCTTTATAAACCAGCAGCAGTATTTTGAAATGTATTCTTTGACACACAGGAAGCCAGTGTAAAGACTTCAGAACAGGAGTGATCCACTTTCTTAGTGTTAGTGAGGACTCGAGCAGCGGCGTTCTGAATCAGCTGCAGCTTCCGAATAGATTTTTTAGTGAGACCTGTGAAGACACCATTGCAGTAGTCGAGTCTACTGAAGATAAAAGCATGGACAAGTTTTTCCAAATCCTGCTGCGACATTAGTCTTTTAATCCTAGATATGTTCTTTAGGTGATAGTAGGCTGATTTAGTAACTGTTTTAATGTGACTGTTGAAACTCAGGTCAGAGTCCATGACTACACCTAGATTTCTGGCTTTATCTGTTGTTTTGAACATTGCAGACTGAAGCTCAGCGCTAACTTTTATACGTTCTGCCTTGGCTCCAAAAACCATTACCTCAGTTTTATCAAAGGAAAATTCTTATTAAAAAAAAAGTAATAATAAAAACATAATCGTTTTATTTCGATTACGTTGTTTTCGTAATCGTTGCAAGCCATAATCGTAATCGCGATTAAAATACGATTAAAATACGATTAAAATACGATTAATTGAGCAGCCCTAGCTAGCGCTCCAACACATTGTACGTGATAGAGATGTCCCGCCCCTTAGCCTAAGAGGTTGACCAATCACAACAGAGCCAGCCAGCTAACCAATCAGAGCAGACTGGGCTCTGGTTTCAGACAGAGGGTGAAAAGAGGTGCTGCAGCACAGACAGTATGAGAACAATAAAGAGCTTTTTGAACATTAAAGCATGGAGACATGTAGAGACACTACATACTGATATACACCTGAACATCAGCAGGAGAGGACTCTTTAAAGTAGAGACACTACATACTGATATACACCTGAACATCAGCAGAAGAGGACTCTTTAAAGTAGAGACACTACATACTGATATACACCTGAACATCAGCAGGAGAGGACTCTTTAAAGTAGAGACACTACATACTGATATACACCTGAACATCAGCAGGAGAGGACTCTTTAAAGTAGAGACACTACATACTGATATACACCTGAACATCAGCAGGAGAGGACTATTTAAAGTAGAGACACTACATACTGATATACACCTGAACATCAGCAGAAGAGGACTCTTTAAAGTAGAGACACTACATACTGATATACACCTGAACATCAGCAGGAGAGGACTCTTTAAAGTAGAGACACTACATACTGATATACACCTGAACATCAGCAGGAGAGGACTCTTTAAAGTAGAGACACTACATACTGATATACACCTGAACATCAGCAGGAGAGGGACTCTTTAAAGTAGAGACACTACATACTGATATACACCTGAACATCAGCAGGAGAGGACTCTTTAAAGTAGAGACACTACAGACTGATATACACCTGAACATCAGCAGGAGAGAACTCTTTAAAGTAGAGACACTACATACTGATATACACCTGAAACATCAGCAGGAGAGGACTCTTTAAAGTAGAGACACTACATACTGATATACACCTGAACATCAGCAGGAGAGGACTCTTTAAAGTAGAGACACTACATACTGATATACACCTGAACATCAGCAGGAGAGGACTCTTTAAAGTAGAGACACTACAAACTGATATGAACCTGAAAATGAGCATAACCCCTTTAACAGAAGCTATAACATCTCTCTCCTTTTTGCTGATGAATTCCTGGCATGAAATACCCAGAAGACCCCCCCCCCATCTAATGTCCAGTGTAAGCATGTAGCACAGCCGAATCATCATCCATTTTCTCCTCAAACTGGGTTTAATTCTGACCAAAATGGATAATATTTTCCATCACTTTTAAACAATCTCTCCTCGTGGGTTCAGCTCACAGACGAGCTTGGAAGAGAAGCACCTGACAGCGGGCTGCCAGCCTCTCTAGCTGCCCGGATAAGGGCCTCATTGTGCCTCCAAGCCCAGGCAGAACAATGCTGTGAGGAGGGGAGTACAGTGCGGCCATTGTGTGAGTCTGAGTGAGACTGGAGCCCCACGCTGACACCGACCACAGAGAGCCAGGATTACAGGGAGGGAGGAGAGGTAACGTCCTGCCTGGAGGTCACCACAACACCATGAATAACTACTAAATGAGTCACTGTAACAAATCAAAGATAGCAATTTAAAATCCAAAGTATCCTATTTCTTCTACTTGACTAATGGTTGTTATTTCTGTCTGTCAGCTGAGAAAGTTAGGATCATTATTCTGACTGTTAAACACAATAACATTCATACGTTTGAAACGTAATAATTAATTATCTAATATATCATATTCCAATAACTTGTATATAGAATCTCCTTGCACTATTTCTATCCTATTTTATCCGTTTCATTGTGTTGCGCTGCTGGAGGAGCCTGTGACCTCAGATTGTCATTGATATATCTACACTGTAGCCAAGTACACATGACATTAAAAGCCTTGAATCTGAATCTTATTCCTCTGGACTTTGACTTAAGAAACTAGGATCAATGTATGAACTTGAAAGAATGAAAGCATATTGTCACGAGTAGCTTAACATCAGATAAATATGTGCTTTTCACATTACAGTTCCTCTGTAAAGTGAGCTTGCATTCAGGTATGAGTGAGAGAACCTGTTTTGATGTGATACTTAAAATAAAGTCATACATCCTCAGAATAAGAAACACACTTCCTCTTTCCTCATAAGGAGCACGTGTTCTATTGTTTCAAATCCACGGTGAATTTTAAAGCAGAAAAAACGTCATCCTTTGTCAGAAAACTAATTATCTTCCATGACAAATTCGCCATTTTCAACAAATCATGTTTCTGCACACTGTAAGTGTTTTAGCAATCTAATCCTCTCCAGTACCCACAGAGGAGGGGGGGGGGGGCTTTGTTTCAGACTGTTTAGCTCTCTAATTGGGTGTGTAATTCTAATCCTGTCTGTCTCTCTCCCACAGCACGGTCACATCCGGGAATCTGAAGCCGTTTCCCAAATGTACTCTCTTACTTCTCATCTGCATGTTCGTACATTACAGTGAGACTTCCTGCTGTACCATCACGATTTGGGTGGAGATTTGTTTCTTATTTATAAAAACATTCATATGAAATAGTCAATTTGCATAATTGCAGTTGCTTTTGAACTAAAGTACGAGGTCATTTTGGATTTCTACATAGATTTATTTTACAGACATTTTTTTTACATTTCATTTAGCTGACGCTTTTATCCAAATCGATGTACAATGACCGATTACAGGGACATTCTCCCTGGAGTAACTGAAGGCTGAGTGCCTTACTCAAGGGCACACACGCTGGTGTTCCTGGTGGGATTTGAACTCACAACCTTCCGATCTTCAGCCCACCTCACTATCCATTAGACCACCACTATCCCTAGACATGTTTCATAGATTTAAATTAAACTGGGGTCGCTCAGATGTACTCTTGATTGTGTTGTCCAACTTAATGACAGCCAGCACATTTTAATTATTAGAAAAATAGTTATTTTCCCTTAAAAAGGTTTGATGAAAGTCAAAAGAATTGTATAAAATTGTGAAATGGATTTCAATCTTATCCTCCAGCCTCACAAACCACATAAAGAAGGCTCACGGTCAGCTTGTAAGGAGACTTTTATTGTTACATAGATTACATTTAAAAAGGGAATTGATAACACAAGTGAAACAGGTTGTAATCTTTCTGTGGATTGAGATCGGAAAAATGAGTCTACTTTAATAATACAAATGTTTAAAATCTTGTTAAATTGAAATCCAGAAGTCCAGATCAATACATCTCATTGTTTATCATCAACAATGCCTAATAAGTGTAGAGTCAAATGAGAAGCACTGTGTCAATACAAGAGCCACAAAGACAGTTGTGGTATCTATTTTAGGGGCTCCAGCCAGGGTCAGAGATCAGGGTCAAAGGTCATGATGTCTCTGCAGTGGAGACCTGATGTCTGGCTATCAGTAACGGACAAACACAGAGGGTCCGAAACAACAAAGACAGACATCTGAGACTCAATGAGCAAGCCCCCCAACCCAATTACAGACGCTAACTATGAAGACAGGAGCAAGCCCTCCAACCCAATTCAAAGTCCTCTTCACTGCAGTCAATACATCATTTAGTTGCCAAACACCACTGTCAGGGAGTGAAGGAAATAATTATTTTTTAGTATTAAAATGAAATTATTTAATTATTTCTAATGGTCAGCGTGGGCGACTCCATTGGTTGCAAGACACATCAGATTGTATAGAAGTCTATGAGAAAAAGGATACACATTCTTACACGGTTTATTACCTCAACATTTTCCATACGAGTTGATGGTCTCAATTGATAGTGTCAAGTCCTCTCGAATACAGCATGATCTTATTTATAAATTAGGTCTCGTTTTAAGTCAAAAAGATAATAAAACAGTAATTTGGGCGTGTCTGTATTTTCAGTCTAGGAAGATTTTGTGTACTTGTTGGTCTACATTTGGGTTTGTTTGTTTCTCTTGTTTATCTGGCACATTTCCTTTCCATTTGGGTTTCCACTTAAAAGACAAAGAAGTTCATTGTTAACCAGATGTTGGAGGTTTTGACTCTGAATTGATATTATTATTAAACATTATAGACTATGCAACCATAGAAACTATTAAGACATGTATTTCCACATGCTTTCATGTTGTGCTCTACTTGATGTGTGTGCAGAGACACAGTTTCATACTGCAGAGAACCTGTCTGCAGCGAAGATGGAGAGGAGGGGGAAAACGATTCAGAGCAACCTTTGTTTGTGCAACCACAGCCAAAAATCTAAGCCACGCACACACAGCTTCAGCTCCTCTGCCAGCGCTCTGCAGACTGGAGAGAGAGCCTTTATGTGATGCTGAGAGCAGCAGGGCTGGGATGATGTCACCTGCCCACTTCACCTCAAGCATGACTGTCCTTCATACAGGGGACAATTACACCAGTGTGAGGGACAGTGAGAGGGTGTGTGAGGGACAGTGAGAGGGTGTCTGCGCAGAAGAAGGAAAAGGTAATGGAGCGGGGAAGTGATGACGTATCGTTGAAGGCTGGAGCTAAAGTTAGCATCCCAATGGCTCCTCTGATCAAAAAGGAAATTAGATTTTTCCTCTGGATTTTAGATTATTACAGAAAATATGATCTTCAAACTTCAATGCAGTCTCCACGAGTAAAAATCTTTAGGCTATAAACGAACTACATCACGGTCACATGACCTAACGAACGTCACCACCGCTAAGCTAAGGTCGGCTAATGTTTGGCGTGATGATGTTAAGCAACATCCGTTTAACAACATCGATTTTTGTGACAAGCTTCAGACATGGGGGTACGGGGTATTTATAGACCTTGTTTTAATGTCGTAAAAATATCAGGGTTCATACACTTTTTCACGAAGGATTTTCCATGACCTTTACCTCATTGTCCATGACCAAATCAAATAAGCTTCTACAGGCTAAAGCAACTCAAATCTCTCACCAGCAAAATACCTCGACAGTTAAATTCCATTTTATTGTTACTATATAATTCAGTAATTACTATTTATTTACATTTCCATGACCTTTCCAAAACTTTGGGAAAAATATTGTTTTCCATAACTTTTCCAGGGCCTGGAATTAGCATTTTGAATTTCCATTACTTTTCCAGGTTTTTAATGACCGTAAGAACCCTGAAATATACATTAGTCTTACTTCAGCTTGTGTTAACCACAGACATATGTTCAGGCTTCTAACTTATCCAGAAAACCCTTGACTTTTGGAAAAGCAAGTGCCCAAATGCTGACTTGTGGGTTTTAGGACTCCTTCCTGCTCCACTATACTATAGAAGAAGCCGTGTGTCTCTTAACCCACTGGGCTCTGTGCCAGACACTGAAGTTTGGCATCTGCTGTGTTTGTAATCATAGATAAGTAGAAAGAGAAAAGGCTAGCTTTGATAAGGCAGGTGATTTGATAGGGCACATTTCCTTTTACAGCTTTATCTCACAGTAGGACACACTTATACGCGTTGGGTTCCCCTCACCTGTTTACGACATCAGGACAATTCAGAACTGGTCAGGTAAGTTGCAATTTACAGGGACATGTTAATTTCCTTTGAAGCTATTATGCTGTCATTTGTTGTAAGCTTCCTGTCAATCACAGCCCTGCAAAGGCAAACCCCAGTCAGTCAGCAAGACAACATGAACCTCAGAGACGGGACTTTCAAACAACACAAGGGGAAAGGACATAGATCCAAACATCAGGAGGACATGTCCTTCATTTGACATTAGTTCAAGAACTGTATAAACTGGAGAAGTATACAACTCGTATTTACTTCACTCACTGCATAAGTGATAAGTCAATACAAGCCTTTCTTCTGAAGTATGTCGGTAATATCGCTAAATTATTACTATGACAAATAACTACTGTTCCAAGTATAATTAAAAAGTTTGCTCTTACACGACTGCTACTGAAAAGTAAGTGTTGCACTATAGTTTAGCACTACACTACATTTAAATAATTCAGTAAATCTCACTTAGTTTGAACCTTCTGACTCAAATTTACACCATTTTGTTTTTATTAATTTCTAGAACCCCATTTCCAGGAATAAAAACGGTAGTCCCTTCTAGTGATGTTGTCCTAATAATAACACTTTTTTGTATTGCATTTCATTGCATCTATGTCTCTTATTTTAAACATTACCACAGCACTGATCCACCTGAAACAAACCAATAAGATACTTAAGTTATAATTCAACTAAACTGTAAAGACATGCAATCTGGTTTATTCAAGAAATCAGTATTGGGATTAGTGCAACAGAACTGATGTGTATTTGGGGGGGGGGGGGGGGGGGGGGGTGTGTGTGAAGGTTTAAACAGAAATACTTAACACTACGAGAACTGAAAGGATATTTGGGTTTAAAGAAGCTTGAATACTTATTTGCATGTGTGCATTTTGAGGGTAGAGAGACCCCTCAATGTGCAGAAGCAGGACACTACTATGCAGGAGCAGACATTGTATTCAAAGCATATTTGATGACTGCTACATTTTGGCTACAGCCTTGCAAAAAATAGCTTGAAATACAGAAGGACATCTTAGGCCAACATGTGTAGAATTCAAAGGAGAACGGTCTGCAGTAGGAAGGGCGAAGAAATGCATACCAAGGATTCTTGGTGGTTTTGGTGGATGCTTTTTAAAGTGCCTCGCAGTACGATGAGAGGGGACATTTTTAGCATCAGAAACTCAGCTGGAAGTGGTTTCATGCGCTGCCCATTCATCCAGACGGGACCACCGACAGCCGCAGACAAAGAGCTGGGAGCAGCGTCTGTCCTCTGAACACCACAAAATATAGAACACACACACACACACACACACACACACACACACACGGTGGCAGCTCGTTGTGCAAACACAGCTATTTGTGTCCGTCTGAGCGATATTTCTGACGTTCTGCTGTCAAGTTTGATGATGGAAGTTAAAGATACATCCACATCCTATTCCAGCTCCACATTTAGACCCTCCTCCGTTTTAGCTGAGCCCCTTAACTGGACAGGCGAGGGAAAGGCTGAGCACACAGACTGAGGAGTGCTGGAGGAAGAAGATGCCGAAAAAGAAATAATGGAGAAAGACAAAGACAGGAATGCAGGGAACAACATATTTGCATGGGTGTGGTGTACAGTACATGTAAGCTACTCTATAATTACAACGTATTTAGCTTCACCGGCTTGTTTCCTAAGTGCTACATAATGGGGTGGGTGGGGGGGGTATATGCAGGAATCCTGAAGTTACATTTAAGACCTTTTTCAAGACCCTTTTCGTACATTTTAAGACCTCATCGCCACTTGGAGTGTAACCGGTTACCTTGGCGACACACTTCACCTCACATTGACTATATACAGTATTGATTGTCCTTCCTCCTTATCTTCCAACCATTTGGACGCAGACTTGCATTTCCCCATAACGATGTTTAACAACCGGCGTAAACAGAGCTTCGCGCCACACACACACACACACACACACACACACACACACACACACACACAACACACACACACACACACACACACACACACACACACACACACACACACACACACACACACACACACACACACACACACACACACACACACACACACACACACACACACACACACCACACACACACACACACACACACACACACACACACACACACACACACACACCACACACACACACACACACACACACACACACACACACACACACACACACACACACACACACACACACACACACACACACACACACACACTGCGTGACAAAAGGATGGGGTTGCCATGGTGACGGTAATGGAAGCAGGAGAATTAAAGTCATAATCCGATCCCAGCAGGATGTAAAGCTGGCCGCTAAAGGATGCCAGGAGGAGGAGGAGGGGGGGGGGGGGAGGAGGTCCTGCCGCCTGTCACAGGATCACGCCCTGGTTTCTGCACCAGCATCAAAAAGGGAGTTTATCATATAATGACTCCTTACCCACAGGGTTCATTTAAACTCTTTTGAGCTGCAAGCACTTAGCCCGGCCTTAGAAGCACAAAGCAGGCACTGAAGCTGGGTTAAAAATCCAACTTAGAGGATGTGAAATATTAATGAGTTCAAACTGGAGTTGGAAGAGAGATTCGGCCTCGGGTCAAGTGACCTTCTTCAGCGTCTGTGCAGCAATTCAATTCAGTCACAATATTTACTTAAAAAAACACTTTCTTTTAATGGAAGACAAAGATGTAGATGTTAACACGGACAATCAAGCCCAAAATCCTCCTTCGCTGGACCAAGCAATGCTTTTCCAATGATTTGAACTATAACTGAAGGCGGTTTCAAATCTAACATCATTACGTGGCGCATAACAACCAGACGGTCTGTCTCTGGGGAGAGAGGCCAGGAGGAGCCCAAACCTTTAAACTCTTCCTGCAGCGCTTAAACACTGTGGTAAAGGAACCACAACAGAATCATTATATTACTGAGAAACACGGAAAACTAATAATTGCGGTCAATTTAGTAAACAAAATGGTAAGATTTAGGCAACAAAATCACTGCTGTGATACTTTTGTACAGATTTAAACCTTGCCTCGTCAGATTTGTAATCTTTACTTTAAATCAGATAATCCTGATTCAAGGCTATTTGGATTTTATGTTCAGCATCTTCTGTTAAGTCGTTTAAAAAAAAAAAATGGTTTAACCTCCAATAGACAGGAATACACGCAGATCATCTTCTGGCTGCAGCCTTGACCCGCACTTGCTTTTGATCAAAGTCAATACTAAAACCCGCACTCACACAGGTAGGTGGAGGTGAAGGGAATGAGCACTTTAACAGCCTTTTTGGCGAGGTGGGGGAACTCGCTCTCCACAGACAGCCAAAAGTGTGCAAGTGACGTGTTCTGCCAGACGCTGTCTCCTCTCTCACTTTAGGTAACTTCACTACAAATCCATCCATGTTGCCGCTCGTATTACATGACATGTCACTTGTTAGACGCTTTTATCCAAAGCGACTTACATACTCAATACTGTGGACAATCCCCACAGGAGCAATTTGGGGTGAAGTGTCTCAGGGACACAACGACATGCTGACTGCAGTGGGGTTTGAACCTGTGACCCCCTGATCCCAACACCAACGCACACCCCTCTGCGCCACACGCCTCCCATAAAGTTAGCTGAAGTTAACTAGCTAGATTTCACTGTTTCTCGTTATATTTTTTTCTCACGCTACGCCTCCCCTGAAGCTCTCTTGCGCCCCCCGGGGAGGCTGCTCTGGACGGATGTCCCACTGATCCAGGAGCTTGTCAGCCTTTTGGAAAATGTGCTTTCAAAAACAAACGAGGCCGCACCGAGGCCCTGTGGCACGCCGATAACTGCTTTACTGCTTCCTGCAGGTCAGAGGTCAGGGAGCAGGCCGCCCCATCATTACCAGAGGGGGGTGGGGGGGGAGGAGGTGTCAGCTAGGGATCATCTGTGGCTGTCAACATGGAGGGGTCGGGACAGAGTGGGGAGGGCACACACACGCAAAGAGAGAGAGGGCTTCTGAGGGGAACAACATATTTTGGGCGTCTCTAATTCTGTGTTTCTGTAAATCCGGCTCTGTATTTTGATACGAGCCTCTGTGCCAGCAGGAGCTGTTGATTCAGGTTAACTGTGCGGACTGAAAATACTCTAAGCTGCAGCAGAACAAACACCGGCCCTGAAGGTAACATCAGGGATTTAAAATGTCAGAGCAGACTGAATTTAGTGTTCGATCATTACCTAAAATGCATGTTTCGGTTTCAACAACAATGAAAGTTCAATTGTTGAAACTCTTTTGTAGGACTACAGGTTTGTAAAAAGTAATTCTGAGTATTTTGTCTGATATTGCAATTTGATTCCAGATATTGGAGGGATTATAATTGTTGCATTATAATTCTCATCTTTAAAAAATCTATTGAAATAATCATGTGATTTCTTTTATGTGATTTGTTAAGCATTACTTTTGTGCTTTCTGCGATTTGAATCATACACTCGTGAGTCCATATTGATTTTTTTTTTTAAAAGTCAAATAATTGTGCAGTCCAAATGTTTAGATCCATTTAGATTGAATTTGCTGTCAAACACAAATGAGCACACATTTAAAAAGTCATACATATTTGGAATACATAACTCCAAGTCTACAGACTTTTTGCAGCAAAGACCGTTAAACCCTTCTGTTTGGAAGAGGGCCATGACTCCAACATGTTCAGTCATCTCAGTCCTGATTCATTACAAGCCCCTGTTCCCACCCGCCACCACACATCTGTCTGAAGCAGAGTTCGAAAGCCTGGTGAGGAAAGCTAACGGACACGGATGCTACAGAAAGGTTTCCAAGCCTTTGTCCAGCCTGGTTAACGATGCACTGTATTTGTGGACACACCAGTGTGCTATGATGCATCCTTTTCAGGAGTGGAAACACACACACGTTAATGTTAAACCTTCTGTAATACGAGAGCGTTTTAATTAAACTTCTAGCGCAACAAATAAACTCTTATAGTACACGTGTATATTTTGACATCCCTATAAACAAACGTGGTGATTCACACTTGATAGTGGGGCTGGTGATGCAGAGGAACTAAATATCCACAGCTCAATGTGAGACCCATTTTATCTCGGGCTAAAATAGATTATCCTGGACTAACACTTGTTGAAGAGTGATAATAACTTTATGTCTAATTTGAACAAAGACACATATCCAGCAGCAGTAGAACTTCATGGTTTTTTATCGCTGCTGGAACTGTGACATTTTAATGGTGTGTAATGTTCGAGTGTCTTATGGAACCTTAATAAATATCCAATGGTGTTCAATACCAGTATTCAGTACTGGCATTACTCTCTGCTACAGAAACCCAGTCGACAAAGGCTTTTACTGGCTAGTTTCTGATATTAGCTAATACTGGGAATGAGGTGGGGTATGGAATTTTGGAGAAACCAGCTCGAGTGCGCTAGAATTTGAAAATACACAGCCGGAAAAAACCTGCCACTTCCTCACAGAACCCCTCCTCCAACACACACGAACGCGCACATGACCAATGAGAGCACGAGATAAGTTTGTGCACAGATGGAAGGCTGACAGGCAGGTAGGCCATCCAGTTACTTTAGCCGGGCCGGCTCAGATGATTGGTCGTGCTTTTTACAGCGCCACAGCTTCCACTGATGACATTTTTTGATGTATTTATTGTCAAAGCACTTCAGATATTCATTGCTATCGGGATGTTAAGAGCATTCCATGGAATATAACAAAAAGTGTATCTCGAGCCGGTTTCTCAAACTTACCTACCCCACCTTTAAAGGTGGAGAGAGAGAGATTGGGAATAACACGTAAAAAAGGTCTCCATGGAAACTGGAGAAATTGAGCTTCACAGTCGGACTGCATAACCACTTTAGGTCAGTCACACTTTCCTTAAATGCACGGCTGACTCTAAATGAGTTTGCTCCATATGAGTGTTTATGCTCGGTTACATAAATGTTGGAATGCAGACAAAGCTTTGCAAAACTGACAAAACGTCTGTATTATACATACAATTTCAATCCATGTGCATCTCTCAGTCACCCTTTACTATTGGCCCAGATAACAGGCTGAGACCAAGATGAGTTATTATGAAAAACTGCAGGTCCACTGCAAATCACTTCAAGACTTAAAAACGGATTTATTTCCCACTGCCTTTTAAATTAATCATATTACAGTTTTCACATCTTGCACTGTAACTCTTGTATTTTATAACTGTCTAATTATATTTAAGCTTGTATTCATTTAATTAATATCAACGTGGTGCATTTGGGTGCATGCATGTACCGACAAATTCCACTTTAGTGTTTGCTGTGTCAGCCCTGGACTGCAGTGTCATTCAACCATGTGCTGTTGACACAAGAGTCCCATCTCTGTGTCAACCAGCCAGTGACACAAAAGCTCACCCTCAGTGTGTGTGTGGGTGTGTGTGTGTGTGTGTGTGTGTGTGTGAGAAGGACACATCGTCCAGCCGCCATCTGCAGCTCTCAGGGCAGCCACAGCAGATAATATGTTAGGTAAACACATCAGAGGTCAGTGCCGCTGCTCGGTTAACCCTTTGCATCTCGGGTGGCCAATCAACACGGAGAAGTTATAATAAAGACACCATCAACACCACCCACGTTTCATGTTCACACCTGCAGCAAAACTCTAATGAGTGGCCCCTCATGAATATGCAGATGCAGACAGCTGTTGCACGATAACAGCAGGTGGTGGACAGCATTTGCATACACTGCCTTCAGCACAGTGGAAATCCACGCATGTGTTTTAGGTGAAAGACTGTCTGACACAGGGAGGGGTCACAGTGCACGAGGAGTGAGAGAGTGAGGAAGAACAGAGGATGCAAATCAGGTATTGAGACGCATCACTTGAAGTCGCATTTTCATCACTTTTTTCCTCTCCTGTTGTGTTATATCGTTTTAATATGTAGCTTTCAATAGCAATGCATCTGTATATCCACAGTAGTTCCTGAGTTCAAGGTGACATCTTTAAATGATTCATTTGGTCGGAACAAGCAGAGATATAGTTCGTAAGCCTATTTGACAAATAAAACAACAGACATCCTTTACGCAACAGGAACAAGGCGATATTTGAGCATTTTCTTGTAAAATAAACAATTATTTTAAACATTTGCTGTTGATATCCTAACATCTTCTTTGCCCTTTTTTTCAAGGTTTAAAATGATAAAGGTCCCATCACCACACACACACACACCACACACACCACACACACACACACACACACACAAACACACACACACACACACACACACACACACACACACACACACACCACACACACACACACACACACACACACACACACCACACACACACACACACACACACACACACCACACACACACACACACCACACACACACAACACACACACACAACACACACAACACACACACACACACACACACACACACACACACACACACACACACACACACACACACACACACACCACACACGCAGCTCGTTGTGCAAACACAGCTATTTGTGTCCCTTTGAGCGGTATTTCTGACGTTCTGCCGTCAAGTTTGATGATGGAAGTTAAAGATACATCCACATCCTATTCCAGCTCCACATTTAGACCCTCCTCCGTTTTAGCTGAGCCCCTTAACTGGACAGGCGAGGGAAAGGCTGAGCACACAGACTGAGGAGTGCTGGAGGAAGAAGATGCCGAAAAAGAAATAATGGAGAAAG
The DNA here is from genome assembly GCA_902827135.1 of Harpagifer antarcticus. Lineage (NCBI taxonomy): Eukaryota > Metazoa > Chordata > Actinopteri > Perciformes > Harpagiferidae > Harpagifer > Harpagifer antarcticus. The sequence continues at coordinate 4,063,987 of CADEHL010000998.1, forward strand.
ACAAAGACAGGAATGCAGGGAACAACATATTTGCATGGGTGTGGTGTACAGTACATGTAAGCTACTCTATAATTACAACGTATTTAGCTTCACCGGCTTGTTTCTCGAGCAGTGAGCGCGCGATGTCCTGTTCAGATGACGTCAAATCCAACGGGATGCCATCAATAAACTACACAGAATCACACTACACACCTACGCAGTGATTACACAGGGTTGCCAACTCTCACGCATCTGGCGTGTGACACACGCTTTCACTCTCAATCTCACGCTGCCCAAACTATTCTCACGCCAATAACAAGATAAACCGGAGATCGTTTTTGTTTGGTTATTTACGATGTTGAGTTGACTGCTGTTCAAGCTGTGGATCCGCTCCCTCCCCGCCCCCACCACTCTTAACAACGTTAACAGACAGCAGAGCAGTGGGAGCCGGTTGGTCAATCCCCGACCCGTATTGCGCATGCGCAGATCTAAGATCCAGTAGAAATGATAAAAGAGTAAAAGTCTGCTGCTTATTGTTCTACTAGGGCCGAGAGTCAAAGAGTATATGAGAGTGAGAGTGTGTTAATTAATATAGAGTCAAAGAGTGAGTATGTGAGAGTGTGTTAATTAATATATTTGGCAGTTTGGCGTAAGTCTGTAGATTTGTCTGTGTGTGTGTTTCATGTATAGGCCTCTCACGATAATTAATTTAGTTGGATACATTTTCCCGGAAATGATTGCGATAACCGATAATATTGTCGGCACCGTTGTATGACCATTTTAGACCACTGACATAATGATAATATATAATAATAATTCAAGTACATCCTTTCGAACTGCTAGTCACATCCTTATGTAAATGGAAATATATATTGAGTTCATTTTTATTTATCGTACCATAAGTCAATTAATTGCTTATCGCGACAGGCACACAATAAAACAGTGGAAACAAACATGTGTTTGACTTTCATTACTGAATGAAACTTTGTGCCCTTTATAGTCTGTGTCCAATATTGTGTATATATATATATATATATATATATATCCTATATATATGCTAAGGTCCCGCTGCTGACACGATAGCAGTCATTTAGTGCGCATATGTGTAATTAAACCATGAATTAAACCCATGATATCAAAATCTCACTCCAGCCAGGTACCCAAAATTGGCAACCCTGGATTACAAGTATAAATGGTCCAAAGAGGTCGTATTCTACAGTCTGCCTGACTGTAGAATACAACCTCTTTGGACAATTTATACTTATTGAAAACAAGCTACAAAATGCAATACCTTGGAAAAAACCGTTTAATACTTTTTAATAGCCTTAGTTTTCGCTAAATTAATTTATCAACGTTTAATACTTTTTAAGACCCCGCGGTCACCCTGGAGGAAGAGGAGGAGTCACAGACGTGTGGTCCACAGTGGAAGGTGCAGATGCGTCTGCAGAAATGTGCTGACTCGTTGGAGGTTGTGATATAGATAACTGCGGCCGGTCGGCGAGCTATTCTGGGGCTGAGTTGAGTTTAAGTGTAGGCTATGATTAGCATCGTGTTGGAACGGGAGAGCCCTCTGTCTACAAACAGAGGCACGCCGGTTAAACCCTAGAAATGTAGCTGGGATTTTTCAAATGAATTGCTGCGTTACACAGCAGGACAATTAAATACAGTTGGTTCACTTTTAATATAGTCCCCTATGACTGAACTTAATTGGACGTCTATCTGTTGTTTATTTCTTGTATTATTTATTTTAGGCATATGTTAAAGCATGTTTTATTGTTTTGTTTTACTTATACTGCCTGTAAAAAATAAGCTTTGCATTTTGAGCAAAGTGCATGTATGGACAAACCAGAGAAATAAATAGAAAGTTACAAAATAAATACATAAAGTCAAGATACATTTCAATATCTCATCATTACAGTCTTCTAAAATCTTTGATTGCTCATTTATTTATTTTCAATTAATGGACTAATTGTTCGAACTGTAAATACTTGTAAGTTCGGAGGTCAGAGCTGAAACAAACAGTTAACTAGTCCGTTTGTCATTAACAGAAACGATACAAACAATGTTAGTAAAACAAGTCATTTATGAAGCAAACATTGACTGGTACCAGCTTTTCAAATGTGACCTGCTATTTTCTGTTCTTCATGTTAAAAGAATATATTGGGTTTTAACAGTTGGGTTTGAGGAACCAAGCAAAGACATTACCCCAAGCTCTGCTGCAAGAAGAGAACGTGTCTCTTTACATGTTACAGACCAAACAAGGTGAGCCAATGCATTTAGTACAATTTAAAATGCTTACATGTTAACTACAGTACAGGTGCAGAGATCAAACACATCTATCACCAACTTTTATTGCACCATCCTAAATAAAAGTGTCAGCCTGAGTGCACTCATTACAGTATGATAAAAACAGTGATGTCAGATAATGTAATGAGCCGCGTCTATACAAAGCAGGTTGGAAACACACACTCCTCTCTAACCAGTGCTACAGGCAGAGTGGGTGTTATTCACAGCTCTGTGAGGGTGACACTTTAACACTTTGGCTAACACATAAGAGACAAGTGGCATGAGGAGAGGAGCAACACAGCGAGATGAGCCTCAGGCCATTCCTCTAATATACAACGTGGATCATAGCGACAGGATGCAGCAACACAAGTCACAGCTAAAGAGCATTGTTCCAAAATAACTCACACTATACACTCGGGTTTTATTTTTACCTTCCCTTTGGCGATGACTTTTACTTTTTGTACTTTAAGTATATTTTGATGCTCATGCTTTTCCTTGAGAAACATTTTGAATGCCAGTTTCTAACTCTACACTTCGGTATTTCTACTTTCGCTTAAGTACAATATCTGAGTATTTCGTCCACCATATTGAATTGATTTATTTAAAAGAAGGGACAAGATATTAAACGCATTTACTCGAATTAGCCAAAAGGCTAGTTTCCACCGATAGTCCCTTTGCCAGATGGTGATAGGCACCCTAAAAGCAAGAACACAACACACAAATGAAAATACATTCTGGCTAAATGCACTTTTCCTAAATGGGATAAGATAAGACTTTATTCATCCCCAAGGAAATTGTGGTGCCAGAGTAACAACATACAATAAACACAGCAGCAAACCTGTACACTACAAGTGCAGCAAACATGGAGATGGGAGGGTGCAGTCTCCCCTCGGCGCACTTCTAGTAGCGGGCTTTAGGCTGATGAAGCCAGCCAGAGGAGGAGGAGCCAACCCACGAGGGATCTTGTAAACTAAAACAGACGTTTTTGTATACTTTGAGATATTCCCAGCTGAACAGATTATACTTTTGAACAATGTGGCAAATTGTTTAAAGTGCTTGTTTATATAATGATTCCAGTGGTTTTACGTTGGTCTACAGTACTTGTAGCAGGGCAGTGAAGGCCTGTCGTCAGAGGAGGAGTGTGTGTGTGTGTGTGTGTGTGTGTGTGTGTGTGGATACGGGTCGCTGAGATGCGTGCTCGTTACCCAGGGCGTCACCATGCAAGCACAAAGCTCTGATGGGTCTAAATCCTCTGCAGACCTCCAGCTTTGTTCAGAACCACTGAGCCAAGTCCGTCTGTCAGGAGGGAGCTGACCCCGGCTCCTGGAAATGTGTGTGTGTGTGTGTGTGTGTGTGTGTGTGTGTGTGTGTGTGTGTGTGTGTGTGTGTGTGTGTGTGTGTTGGACTCGAGCTCTTCTCTACTTCCTCCCATTGTTGTAACATAAGGTTTGGTCAGTCATGATTAGAAGTTCTACACTTTCAGCTTCTTTAAATCGGATTACTTTTTTTTTTTTTTTTTTAAACATCTGTGGTGCTAATCACATGCTTCATCACGATAGAATATTATATGGATTCTTCAGATAAGTTGCAAAATATTTAGTTATTTAAAAAGAAGAAATGACAAGGACCAACTCCCAGCGATCTTGGTTATTGACAACTAGGTAGGATGTAGGAGTTGAAAAAAATATATTTTTGCCTGATTTTGCATTTCATGGATTCACGATATGTGATTTTTGAATCCTTTCTTATTATCATTGAAAACTATATGAAATTATCTAGTTGTGTTTCTCGTCTTTTTATAATGATTGCAGAGGTTTTAGTTACTTTATACAGTTGGGTAGCTGGGAGTAAAAATGTAAATATTTACCTGAGATTTAGTGGAGTAAAAATATCAAAGAAGAAAACTAAAATAACTTAAATGAAGTACAAGTATCTAAACTGTAAACTGTACCGTCTTACACTTTGGACATAGTTTACATCTGATCAAACCAAGAATACAAATGATCAGCTTAAGAAATACATGTTTGCTTTGTTTAAGACTCAAAATAAGTATAGTTGGAGTTTGTTTGTCTCTACGAGGAAACACATTACTGTGTCCGTGTGTTTTTTCAATCTTTCTGCGCCACACTTGTCTCCTCAGTAAAGTGGCCCCTAGCCTCTGTTTGCACTGTGACCCCCCCCCTCAGCTGTTGTCTCCTGTCATGTGAGTTAAGCCTGCTCCGGTCCTTAAGTAGCAGATCTCTCCTGTAATCGTGCGGCTCACTTTAACAAGCTTCTCCTGCCACAGTTAACCCCGTCTGCACAGCTGACAGAGGGCTAACCTGAGGCTCACTCTCAGCACGCCTCCATGTCATTACATTAAAGCACGCCTGTAACATAAGCCTTAAGAGGTTTAGGGACCTCTTTCATTTCATTATCCACATTGTTGTGCCCTTCAACCGAGCATCAAGTCCTTACAGGGTTGAGAGGAAAACAAAGTCACTGTATTGTCATGATATGCATTTGGATGTCTTGGCTTCCTCTTGTTTCTGGAAGGTGTAATGACCTTGGCTACAGGAGCTAAAGCACTAAGAGTTATTACAGCAGGTATAAAAATACGCCCTCACGCTTTGATGCACACCGCTCATGTGTCACCGCCTTGGAAATGAATGATAGCTGCTTCATGTTTGTTGTATTGCAGTAACCGCCCGGCGCAGGCAGGTTCAACAAGTCCTCACTCCCACCTGAGCCCTTCCCCTCAATGCAATGAGACTATTGTGACGTGTTGCACTGTGCAAATACCCCCCCACAGCACAGCCTACAGCGCCTGGCCCTTCTGAGGTAAACACATGGACTCCGATGCATGAGCCATGCTTTCCTCTCTGAACAAACAGGACAAACTCTGTTGGAATAAGCCGGGGTCTTAAAGCGATTAAACAACCTCAAGTTGGACCCCTTATTCCTTAACAACTCTGTTTATGCAATCTTGGATCAGGCATTATGGATTAAACTGCACGTTGAACTCGCTGGGCTCCAAGATAAGCTTCTTAAACATTTTTCCATTACATTTTGTACTATTTTATGGAGTGAGAGTTTGTATACGTTACGTTCAATATTATATAATTCGCATTTCTTCCAAGAAATTATACAAAAAAATGTAATTAATGGGGCCCTACTTTGTTCATTTTCAGGGTCATATATGTATGTAGTGTCTCTACTTTAAAGAGTCCTCTCCTGCTGATGTTCAGGTGTATATCAGTCTGTAGTGTCTCTACTTTAAAGAGTCCTCTCCTGCTGATGTTCAGGTGTATATCAGTATGTAGTGTCTCTACTTTAAAGAGTCCTCTCCTGCTGATGTTCAGGTGTATATCAGTATGTAGTGTCTCTACTTTAAAGAGTCCTCTCCTGCTGATGTTCAGGTGTATATCAGTATGTAGTGTCTCTACTTTAAAGAGTCCTCTCCTGCTGATGTTCAGGTGTATATCAGTCTGTAGTGTCTCTACTTTAAAGAGTCCTCTCCTGCTGATGTTCAGCTTCATATCAGTATTTAGTGTCTCTACTGGGACATGTCTCCATGCTCTAATGTTCAAAAAGCTCTTTATTTTTCTCATACTGCCTGTGCTGCAGCACCTCTTTTCACCCTCTGTCTGAAACCAGAGCCCAGTCTGCTCCGATTGGTTAGCTGGCTGGCTCTGTTGTGATTGGTCAACAGCTTAGAGATGTCCCGCCCCTTAGCCTATCACGTACAATGTGTTGGAGCGCTAGCCAATAGAAGCCCAAGTGTTACATAGTGATGTCATTATTTTATGGAAGTAAACAAAGGAGTCCAATGGAGGCGTTTCAGACCATTTACATGCACACAAACCTTTATAAAACAATAAAAGAAAAGGGAAAATCATTTAAAGAATGATTAAAAAGATAGAAACAAAACAAAACAGTTGTCAAAAAAATGTTTGTCATCACATAAAATTGCAACCCTCACATTTGCAAAACAGGCAAATAGCCCTACAGCCCTACAGCCCTACAGCCCTACCCTACCCCCCCCCCCCCCCCCTCAACACAGACAGGAGATGTCACAGATAAGGAGCTAAAGTGTGTGGATGCGTGGTGATGTGACATTACATCTCCACTTTGTTGACACACTTGCTCCTGCGTAGAAAGGAGGGTGCATACTCAAACATGTTGAACCAACTGTCACACCCAGACTCAGCAGTGAGCGGTGAGGCTTGTTGACACGCTCGTGACAGGCCGTTGGTAGCAGTTAAAACATGCCACTGCAAACCTATAATACAGCTGGCTGTCACATCTGTGTCAACCGCGTTGTTCTGATTACAGGCTTGGGTTTACAGACAGCATTGCATCCCTTAAATGCTGCAGAATTGTAGTTTATTTGTAGAGCTATAAAAGCTGACGCTGCCGCAAAATATTTTATTGAGAAAGATTATACTGTTGCAAAAGGAACTGGTTTTACAGCGGGAAATGTACCGTGGAATAATCTGGGCTAGTTCCTGGAACCCGAACACCAAACATCCACCTCCTACCGGGCACTTTGACTGCAGTCTGCATGCTTACAAGTCTTTTTGAACACATACTTAGGTACAGTTTAGACAAGCGTGCTTTTACGAGTTTAAATAAGTGGCCATAATTCCCCAATTTACCAACAACAAACATCCGGTATCAGGTAAAGATAGGGATGCACAATATAAACCAAGGCATATGTTGGGACATGTTGATTATCATATCCTAACCTATACATTAAGTAAGGGTTAATGTGCAGCGACGCGGTCACTAAGGGGAAAGGACCACCGACTGATCAGGACCACCGACAGGCACTTTGCTTTTCGGCCAAATATACAGTTACATCGAACGGACTTGTTTGTGCAGATGTGAGCGTCCTTAACAACGGTCAATAAGTCCTTGACAGCGGTCTGTCTGTTCTAGATTAACAACGTGTCACGTGTTCTGAATTGACCAATCAGAATCGAGTATTCAACTAAGCCATGTAATAACATCTGATAATATGATGCTAAATTGCTTTAACGGACAAAAGGGGAAAATCATAGTTTTTTAACCTCAGGGTTGCAGAAACTACAGGTTGTCCTTAAAAAAACAAATGCTTACTCGTTACCACAACAAAGCCAAGCAATGGCCTTTTGCTGCAACTCATCCTCTCTCTCTCTCTCTCTCTTCTATCCACTAAAGGCAAACGTGCAGAACTAAATTATGTAAAAGAAAAAGAAAATAGTCAAATGATCTGTTATCTTATCTCAATCGGCCATGAGTAGAAGGTAATACCTGTTACTTGTGTACAGTTGGAAGAAATCAATATCAGGACGTGCATCTTTAGGAACAATAACCGGCTTATAAATCACTTTAGCATCAAACACCCATTTGAGAGCATGTCTTATTAGACAGATGATCATTAAGCTCTATTTAAGTTAAAGTGCTCTAGTTTTTAGTTCTAACATCCAGTCCAATGCAACAACACATTTCAGTCTCATCTTGCACCACAGAATTCAATTACATCCAGCTAAGTAGTTCCCAGCACAGCAGTATGTATTAAAGGCAGTGCTCGGTATCATCACATGAGTACAGGTGCTGTTATGGTTAACGACGTTGCTCACACCAGAAGGTTTCCCACTCGCCGTGCAGCCTCGGAGAGATGAACAGAAAGGCCCGAGCACATTACAGATCACCTGCTAGCGACGGACCGACACGTGGCACTGTTAGAATCAACACTCTGCTAAACTGGTAATACATGCAATTCATTAGTATTATGCCGATCCGCCCTTTGTGCTCAGTCCCCTTGGGTTAGCTCTCCCTCAGCATCTTCTAGTCTAATATACAACCTTGTTGCATTCAGCTCCCTGAATGACTGTTTCCCCGTCACTCAAAACAAACAAACAAACATCTGTTGACATTGTCATTGCAAAATGTGGGTTTTATTTTCATGTCTCATTAACATGGCTCTCTCCCTGTTTGTGCTAATGTTCGCACAAAATGGCATCTCTAGAAAAAAGCTCTTAGATTTTCAATATTTTCCTGCTAAAATAACGTCTGCTTGAAAATGTCTTTTTCATATGAACTTTGTTTAAGAGGCAACGTTACCTTGAATAAAACAAAAGTAGCAACATGTACACACCGTATCCGTGCGGATGTTCCCCTTCAACACAGAATCAGGAAGCTTTGGATGACATGCCTCAAACCTGGCACACAATCATGATGCTGCACTTTTGTGAACTCACAGAATCAGTTTGTTTACAAGGTGCAACATGAAAGAACATCACAACCACCAGCTATCATTTTATAATAGTGAACGCATTGTATTAAAGACACAGAGGGGGGAGACTGATATCCCATCATGCCACTGGGCCACCTCACCAGCTGGTAGGGAGCGGCCTGCCTCAGCACAATAGCACATTAAGTGTTTTGAGCAAAAGGAAGCTTTTTTACTGATAAAGCAAAAGGTGTAATTGTAAGGGGTTTAAACTAAAGCCAGTAGATCAGACTTGAGAGGGATGGAGGGAACGGCTCACTGTCCTTTCCTTAACACCTGGCTGTCAGTGAAGCTCTCCTTTCATCGATTAACTGTCTCTCTGCAGGAGGCTTTGAGGAGGGGCTGTAGAAAACACACGCACACACTGACTTGTCTCTCCCACCCTCTCTGCCTGTCTTAGCTCATCCAGTACAATAGATGATATCATCCCTCCTCATGCATGTGCTGGAGACAGATCCATATGTGTGTGTGCGTGTGTGTGTACCTGTGCATAGGGCGTGATGCTTTTGCATGGAACAAAATGTGCATTTCAACTTTGTGGAAATCCTAGCGGAGATACGGCACTTAACTGACCGAAAATGTGTCCTGAGAAGCCGGTAGCACCATCAAGGTGCCCCGGTATAACTGGGTCACCGTGCTCAGATGAAATGAGGCTGATCATTAATAGATATAGTGTGTGTGTGTGTGTGTGTGTGTGTGTGTGTGTGTGTGTGTGTGTGTGTGTGTGTGTGTGTGTGTGTGTGTGTGTGTGTTGTGTGTGTGGTGTGTGTGTGTGTGTGTGTGTGTGTACCTGCAGGTGTTTGCTAGGCCCTTTGCGCTGACTGACAGGTCGCACCGGGTAATTAACAAAACACAACTACGCATGTACCCCGTTAATGGAGAATTAAAAGAACATTTAGTGACTTACCTCAGTGCCACACGGACTGTACTCTCATCTTGCCCCGAAGTCATGATTCCTTGCACAGTAATCGATGGGGAAAAAACAAAAAAAATTGATTGGCGATGAAAAAAGTGCGTACACCCCGGCGACAGGACCGAGCAACAGAGCTGCTCACCTCGACTTCAGCGCCGCCATCTCAAAAACAAACCCAGAAATGATCTCAGCTGGTGTTTATAATTATAACCATGATATAGCTGTGGTGTGTCCGCATGTCACGTCTATGTGCGCCGCATCTCTGCGCAGTTCTGCCCGGATGCTTCAGCTTCGGCTCCAGCAGAAACACATGCAGACTGTGCTGCTGCTGCTGCTGCTAGGTGAGCCTCTGTCATACACACGTATAGAAAGTACACACACACACACACACACGCACACGCACTCTCTCCGCTCCGTTTACGCACCGCGCGGGGAGGGAACCGCAATGCGTCAGCAAGCCACGCCCTCTACCGGGAGACCGGCAGCGAGGTGACGTCATGACAACAACTGTGTTATGAACGTTTTGTAGAAAGTCAGAAATGCAAACTTACCTTTATGCTTAAGGGTCAATACATGTTCTACCTTTGATAGGATTTGGAGAGGCTTCTTATATTTTCTCGGAGGGGAGAACGCCCCAGCAACCTCTCTAGAATTGTCTAATTGCATGTGAAATGTATATGCTTATTTTAATTTTATTATATATCTATTCTCAGATATATTTCCTTTGAAACATGTCATGGGACTCGTTGAAGTACCTTACCCCGTAGGATGATGCCTGATGTGTATCCTTCCATGTTCTTCGTGTTTATGATCCATGTAATTAGTGAACATTTTCAATAAAAAACACTTAAAAATAAAGTGAGAAATGCACTATTTTTTGTGAATATTTAAATAAATGAGTGTTTTAGGTTGATTTATGTTTAATTATCATGCAACTAACCTCAATGGACAATTAATTTGATTACACTATCAGGAAATAAGATACACTTACATTAAAAAACGGTGTCTAAAATGCTTTTTATGGTGCATTTTTATCAAAAGTCAGGAATACACTTAAAGTCAGATCACAACTTATTGTATAATGTGTACCATTTTAAATTTCCTGCAACTATTTAAGTGATTTCTTTCATGGGGATTGTTCAACACAGCAAAATAATAGTGTTGCTGTCTGAGTAAAAGTATGCTGTTGAGCTTGACTGTAGTTCAGGGCAAAGGAGTCAAGATAATCGTATTTATATTACTTACAGAATCAAATGACCCTTCAGAATCACTGTACACAATATGGAGATCTTTGTTGAAACATACTAATATTAGAACATAATGACTTTATGTATGAATATGACACAGTATAATGTGTTCTGCAATATATGCTTATGAAATACAAGACAAGTGAAATTAAATAATGGTCTGTTGTAAAAATGTTGCTGCTGCACTTGTTACTCTTGAACCTTTAACGCCACCCTGTGGATATAAACCGTCATGACACTGTGAGGGCATTGGAGATCCATTAGGTCAGAGAAAATAAAAAGAGGTCATCATTTGAAAAAGTTGACATTTAAAGGTAAATTCACCAATTAACCAGGGGTGTCAAACTCAAATACACAGTGGGTCAAAATTAAAAAAATGGGTGCTAGTCGAGGGCTGGACCGGTTCAATGTTTACTGCTGAACTTATTGAAATGAACTTATTGCACATATTAAACCTGGAACTAACAAAGTTTACACATTACATAATCAGTTGCATTCATTTCTTATGGCTCTATCTGCAGCTTTTCCAGAGTCATTTCTTATGATTACATTTTTTTTTCACAGCTTCAAAAAAACTATTTCCCTCAAAGAACAAAACAAGAAAGAAAGTGCAGAAGGAAGCATCCATTGAACTCAGTGTGCTGCTCTGTGATGCTAGTTCAGATACTTGGCATCTCATCTTGGGTGCAGGTTCATCAATGTTTGGGCTCAGGCTCTGAGCTGAGGAGACCCTCAGGATGGAGTGAAGGTGTGCGTGCAATATACTGGCGGGCCAGATCTAATAGTAATTAGAAATTATCCTGCGGGCCGAAATTAAATCCACCAAGGGCCTGATTTGGCCCCCGGGCCTTGAGTTTGACACATGTGCTCTAAATAATACTGCAGACTGAAGACCATGAGGACACTTTAGAGCAGGGGTGGCCAACCCGCGGCTCTCGAGCCGCATGCGGCTCTTTGCCTAGTTTCATGTGGCTCTTCAGTTCATATCGATTGTATGTATATGTGTGAGTTTGGGGGAGAGACACTGACTCCTGACTAGTGTTTCACAGTGTACCGACACTTGAAAGGTACCGCGATACCCTGCCGTTAAAAACGTTACGATTCCTCCGTTTCATTAGTATCGGTACTTTAAGAATGACGGAGGAAAGTACTCCGGTGAGAAAGCGCCGTTTTAATAAGAGCGTGTTGTGTTCAGCGCTCTGCTTCCACTCCCTGCTCTGCAGCCGTGCCTGCAGTCCCTCCCTTCTCAAGCACGCTCTAAGTCCCTCCCCTCTCTCGTGCACGCGCTAGCTGCCAGAGTATGTGAGAAAACGAGAAGCATGGCTGCAAGTGGGAGTGCAGCTGCCGCTGCGCCTCGGCTTGTTGACAAAAAAGACGCCAGAAGCGAAATGTGGAAGTATTTGAGCTCTATCTCTGACAGCGAGGGCAAGCCTACGGACACCACGTGGCCTGTCTGTAAGAAATGTATTCATTTTATTTAATACGAATTCTTGTCATTTATTGTTCTCATTGTTTAAAGTTTGTGTTATGGTTATGGTTCTGGTTCTGGTGTGAAATAAAGCACAATAATTACATTTAAGACTGTTTCCCTTTTTTTAAGAAAAGTATCGAAAAATAATCGGAATCGCAATTCTTGACTTGGTATCGAAACTAAAATGTTGGTATCGTGACAACACAAGCTACTCCTGACAGTTCAACCTGATATTTAGTAGGTCTGTTAAGTATTAACGTAATTTGGCCGGTCAAAGTTGTTTGGGCTCGGATAAAATCGCTCCGTTATTTTTGTCCCGTGTTACTTTCGTCCCGGCTCTCCCTACGTGTCTATGTGTGGTTTCAGGTGTCAGTATGAGAGGATGACAGTGCGTCTAATTTTGATGTGGCCCAAGAGCGAATCACAATAATACTTGCGATGCAGTGAACCAATCACCTTTGAGGGGGGGAAAACCAATCGTTGATTAAACACTATCCAGTGTTTCCCCTGTCATTGTCTTGATGGGGCGCTGCGACCCACCAACGGAGCCCCGCCCCCCCCCCCCTGAAATTCAAGGTGTTTAAAAAAATATATATAATATTTTTTTTTTTTAATATATATATAGCACCAAATTGCCTGTTCATCACCTCTTCATCACCTGTTCATCACCTGTTCATCACCTGTTCTTCACCTGTTCATCACCTGTTCATCACCTGTTCATCACCTCTTCATCACCTGTTCTTCACCTGTTCATCACCTGTTCATCACCTGTTCTTCACCTGTTCATCACCTGTCTATCACCTGTTCATCACCTCTTCATCACCTGTTCATCACCTCTTCATCACCTGTTCATCACCTGTTCTTCACCTGTTCATCACCTGTTCATCACCTGTTCATCACCTCTTCATCACCTGTTCTTCACCTGTTCATCACCTGTTCATCACCTGTTCATCACCTGTTCTTCACCTGTTCATCACCTGTCTATCACCTGTTCATCACCTCTTCATCACCTGTTCATCACCTCTTCATCACCTGTTCATCACCTCTTCATCACCTGTTCTTCACCTGTTCATCACCTCTTCATCACCTCTTCATCACCTGTTCTTCACCTGTTCATCACCTGTTCATCACCTGTTCATCACCTGTTCTTCACCTGTTCATCACCTGTCTATCACCTGTTCATCACCTGTTCTTCACCTGTCTCTCACCTGTTTGCAGTGTATTCGTGTGCGTTGTTGCGGGACATCCTGCTGCAGGGTCGTCTCTACATCTCCAGAAACTGGCTGTGTTTCTACGCTAACCTGTTCGGGAAAGACATCAAGGTGAGAGGAGATTCAAAGACTCTTTTTTCATATTCAAAATAACTTTAAATAAGCTTCTTCCTGAAACTCATTAGAGCTCAAAAACACATTGAGGTGAAGACAACTTCCTGTTCATGAAAAGACTAGGGTTGTTATCACACACATAGGAGAGAGACAGTTAAAGGAAAAGTACTTGTATGTGGAAATGTACAAGAGTAAAAGGTACTCTTTATATTGATATTTACCTCTGATATGATGTGCAGTAGTGGTATTATAAAGTAGCAGAACAAAGACACGCTCAATTCATGAAAGAACGAACCCTTATCTTTGTAAAGTGAGTAAATGTACTTAGTTACTTTGCACCCCAGAGACAGGAAGTGTTTGCTCTGCCCTTCACCATAAAGTGTGTGTTTCCTGTCCCTGCAGGTGTGTATCCCCGTGGTGTCAGTGCGTCTGGTGAAGAAACACAAGACAGCCGGCCTGGTGCCCAACGGCCTGGCTATCACCATGGATACGGCTCAGAAGGTGTGTGTGTGTGTGTGTGTGTGTGTGTGTGTGTGTGTGGTTTTCATACTGATGTGAAAACAGCTGTAATAATTTATTATGAACGATGTTTATTATTATTATCTCGGAAATGGCGGAATGGTCTAAGAAACTACATTTCCCATGAGCCTCAGCGGCTGTTGCTAAGGATTTAAGTCAGAGGTGCTAATTCAAAACACAGCATCCAAAATTGAACTCCTTTAAAATGCAGACTGTAAACATAAGTGAGATATTTAACTTCTGTTCAGATTTTTAAGCTTTGTGATTGGATGTTTTTACTGCAATGCATCCTGGGAGTCGTAGTTTACTCCTCTTCTTCAGATTGTATTTCCACAGGTTTTTTTTACTTCTCGTCAGTTCACAGATACTTTCTAACATAGATGTTCTGTTAATTGACATGAACCTCTTAAAGTGAAAGCTACAAAAAGCCAACTACTACTCCCAAGATGCATTTCAATATCAAACATCCAATCACAGAGCTTTAAATCATTCCATTAAAGTGTGCTGAAGATGTCACTGATTTTACAATCTGCAGAGAATAAACAGGAGATTTATACCTGATATTATTAATCAAACTCAGTTTAATTAAAGTTATCCAGGACACATGTTGCTTTGTTGTAAAGTTATTAGTTTACAACGGTTTTTATTCAGACACTTTTTAAAGCCTACAAAGTGCCAGAAATAAGAAAGTCATCTGTAAATGAATGAAATCAACAAATGTTTTAAACTCGAGTTGAATCGCTGCCTTTATTTCAAAATGTCTTTAACCTTTCTTGCTGACGTTGAATGAATCTTTCCTTAAATGTGGATTTTAGGAAGAGGATCAGGGCCAGGTGTCATTTTGGGGAGATTTTACCAAAAGAGTGATTTATTTTTCAATTTGTTAAATTAAAGGCAGAATTCTGCGATTTTTTGAAAAAATTTGCAATATCTGTTCCCTCAGATTTCTGTTCTAATCTCAGAATTATGAAAAAATAAGTTTAAATATATTTCTTTTTTATATCTCGCAATTCTGGGAAAAGTTCTGACTTTTTTCTCTGAATTCTTAAAATAAAGTCGGAATCTTTTTTTTACCTCTGATTTTAATCTTGGAAAGTTTACTTTATCCTAAAAGTCGGAATTCTGAGGAAAAAGGTATTACAGTATATATATATTCTTTGACATAATTCTGATTTTAATCTCGGAATTCTGAGAAAAAAAGTATTTTTTTACGTCTGATTTGTTTACTTTATCCAAAAAGTCGGAATTCTGAATAAAAATGTAGTATATATATTTTTTGGAAAATTGCATAATTCTGAGAAGAATTCTGACTAAATTAAATGAAAACTTATTTCTGAGAAAAAAAAATCGTAATTCTGATATTTTCTGAAAAACAATCCCATATTTTGTTTCTTATGGAAAGTCGGAACTCTGACTTTAATCTGAGATGAAATCGTAATTCTGAGAAAATCTTTTGAATTCTGATTATTTTTTTGAATTTTTTTTCTTTTAATATATATTCTTTTTAATTCCCATGTGTCCCTAATCCTCTTCCGTAGAAACTGAATACTGCTCATGGTAAAAAAAACATTTAAACTTTATTTAGTATACTTACTGTGCACAGATGACTAATTACTACAGGTGCTATTTCGAATGTACTAACAATTGATCTAATTTGCTTATTATATATTATTATTGCTTCTAAAGATTTAGCGTCAAGCTTTTTGAAAATGCACTTTATTCCCACTTAAATTAAATGATATTTAAGTGAACTCCAAATACATGTCCTACACATTATAATATTTAAAGTACTTTATAAATGTATTTAAAACGAAGTACAATGTTTTTTTCACTTCTTAAAGATGCACTTTATTCCAACTTAACTTTACGTGTTTTTAAATATATTAAAAAAACAATCCCAATTCTTATCAATTATATGATATATCACGGCTAATCCATTTATAATAAATACGAATTATATATATATTTAATATCCCAAAAACTGTGAATAATACATTTAAATATAATTAATTATAATTTAGATTTTTAATTAATTTGATATAAAAGGTGATTATTTTTTATGTTTACTTATGTAATATATATTTCTGTCAAGCACTTTTTTTAATATTGAAATGATTACACAAACAGTTTTTTAGTGTATCTTTAGAAGCCCAAATTAAATACATCGTAGGCATACTATGTACATCGTTAGTACACCGGGAATAGCACTCATTCATTTCAAAGTATATTCATTCAATCAAATGTACTTTATTTTGTGACCTGAGTTTAAGGGATTTTTATAAAATACATGTTCAGTGCCAAGTCTTTGAGATGTTTGTGAGAAATAAATAAAGAGCCTTGTAGGAAACTACGTCAGAGAGAACACACTGCTAGCCGTTAGCACACCATGCTAACAAATAGTGAATTACCTTTTATGTTTGACGCATTTAAAGGCTGGGGAAATATTACAGATTTGTTCAGGATGACGACGAAAAGTGTTCGGATGTTTTTAACTCCTTTTGTAGTTCTGGATATTAAAACACATTTCAATCACCGGACTCGTCTTTAATTATTTACAGCGTTATTGAGCGGTGCAGTGACGAGTCCTAAAACCCGGAAGTGAGTCAGCATTTCACCACTTCCTGTTCCCTCGTCTCAGAGCCAATGGGATCTCTCCATAGGATTTTGGGAACTAGCTGAAATAAGGTCTGAGGTTGAGACACATTGAAGAGACGGATCACGTTTTGTTCCACGACATTAAATCCATCAGCAGTGACCCCACTGATCAGCACCTCCAAATCTGAGGCCATGGTTCTCAACAGGAAACCTGTCCACTCCAAGTAGGGAATGAGTCCTTACCACGCGGCAAACTGTGGGGTAGAGCCGGGACGCCAATACGGAAGTGCCACACACTGTAGTTCATATATTGGCCGATAGGCGATGGCTGCAGAAAGGAGCAATTCCCATAGACCCCCATGTTAAAATGCCCAACTTTACAGCAGAGGAAAACATGTTTCTACCCCTGGCTCCATACATTTTATTATGGATATAGTTAGATTCCACCTTCATGATTATGGATCTGTGAGTGAATTGTTTTCTAACACGACTCTTTTATTTATATTCGGTCTTAAAGTTTGTGCATAAATTAGCGCGTGGTCACGTTGAGTGACTGCTCTGTCAAGTGACTGCTAGCTAGAAATAGCTTCTTGTCTCTGCTAGCTGCTCCGTGAAGCTACAGGGACTCTGCCTGCTCAGCTCATCCAGGGAACACAACTTGAAGCCGGCCGTGGCTGTTTGTTCTTCATGCTTATATATCGGACTATTGTGACTCGCTCTGCGGTTAAAACAGACGGTGCATGCATGCGATTTTTGCGGTACGTGAAATTCGAGTGCTTTATTTACGTGTTAATGATTTTAATCAGCTACGTAATGAATGTTAAGGCTTGGGTTAGCGTGTAAGTGAGTGGTAGCTACATCGGTGCTAACGATGCTAATCGTAGCCTCCAAGTTAAAACCATAGACTGTATATATAAAGGTTAAAACGAAATAGACAAGCGTTAAGCGTTATGTGGGATAATACTGTAGAACAAACGGCTTCTGTTTGAGGTTATAAAATAAGGTCATTCTTGTAACTTAGAGATATTTTATTATGTAGGAACGGTATGCATCGCTAAGGTTAATTTAAATTGGCTATGCTCAAGTATGTAGACAAGCTAATGTCGAAGTAGTGTATGTGAAATCAACCTCACAATAAGATGTGTGTATTACAATTATTAACGTCATATTTCAAGATGATTACTTAGATATCACAATATGGTTGGTTGAGCTGGAGTTCATTATTGAGCTTACACGTTAACGTCACAGTCATCTGAAGAATGAACCCAAACCGTGTTGTTTTTATTAATTGCATTACCAAATGGGTATCAAATAAACAGTAAGCATTGGTAACACAACTTCCAAAGTTACAGTAAAATAAAAAGGACCCTGACTCGGACAATACACAATCCAACATGTTCAACAGAAGAGAATCAGTTACATTGTGTGTACACATGGTACTTTACATATATATCTGTTTAAGGTGTCCAGGTGATGCAGACGGGCTGGACCAGAGAGTGAGAGACAGAACTGGACTCCTCACAGCAGTGAACTGCAGCTCAGGTACAAAGACTCTTTTCTTACTGTACAAAGAATCAAGAAAGATATTTGTTTAAATGAATGTATTGACTTGAATACACTGATATACATTAAACAATACTAAATACTAGATCACCTACACATCAGTTAAGTTGAGGGTTTTACATTTTAGATATTTAGCAATATGACTTTGTCAGCTTTCTAATGTAATGAATTGAAGGCAAATATAGTGAGAACTGCTACTAGTTATCTCTCTGTCTGTAAAACGTGGTGAAAGTGATTCTTTCAGTGAGACAACAGAGCAAGCTTCTACAGTTGCAGACTCCCTGAAGTCTCAGCAGCTCTCTGGACACCACGCTGTCTCAATCCGTCCATCACACGGAGGTTTCTCCCTGAAGTCTCAACAGCTCTCTGGACACCACGCTGTCTCAATCCGTCCATCACACGGTGGTTTCTCCCTGAAGTCTCAGCAGCTCTCTGGACACCACGCTGTCTCAATCCGTCCATCACATGGAGGTTTCTCCCTGAAGTCTCAGCAGCTCTCTGGACGACACGCTGTCTCAATCCGTCCATCACACGGAGGTTTCTCCCTGAAGTCTCAGAAGCTCTCTGGACACCACGGTGTCTCAATCCGTCCACACTGAATATGAGAGGGGGAAAATGAAAATAATAAATGCTTTAGACAATAAGAAACATAAAGTTGATTGTTGAGTTGCTCAGTTTTTTTAGATTGTCAATACTATTACTGTATAACTAATATCTCAGGTTAAGAGGCACATTCAAATAAAGATTGGTCTTTAAATACATGTTGTCTTTTGAATTGTTTGTCTAAAGTCAAGGATCTAGAACTGGTACTTAGTTTTAATGATACAGTCTGGTTATGATGCTGTTTGGAGGAGGCCTCACAGGTAAGAGCACTAACTAGCCACCATCACATGTACCTTAGCTTGACTTAAATGTATTAAACGTGTTAAGTGATATCAAAATATAAATAACTAATGTCATGCAAACATATTAATATTTGCTTGATTCCAGGGTTGAATTTAGCACAATTGCATACAAACGTTAAGGGGTTTTAAGATTTTGAAGTATTATGCTAAAAACTCAATAACTTAGATTATTATTTATAGTTTTGCTGAATAGTTTCATGTCCGCTTACCTTAGAAACGTAAAATGCCACGGCAGTGTGCAGATGGGGAGCATGTTAGCTTAGCTTGGTAGCTTCAGCTAGCTCTGGAACTTCCAGCTCGGAGGGAGCAGGCTCCACCTCTTTGCCCTTATTTGGAGCAGGTGGGAGTTGAACTCTGATGTCACAGTCGAGCCGTTAGTGGCCGACTCCGCCTAGTAAGGGCTTCACGGCAACTCTGCAGAATCCTATGGGTGACGTCACGGACTCTACGTCCATTTATATATACAGTCTATGGTCATGACCGAAAGAACGAGATCGCGGATACAAGCGGCCAAGATGGGTTTTCTCCGCAGGGTGGCTGGTGTCTCCCTTAGGGATAAGGTGAGAAGTTCAGTCATCCGGGAGGGACTCGGAGTTGAGCCGCTCCTCCTTCGCGTCGAAAGGAGCCAGTTGAGGTGGTTCGGGCACCTAGTTAGGATGCCACCTGGGCGCCTCCCTAGGGAGGTGTTCCAGGCACGTCCAGCTGGGAAGAGACCAAGGGGTAGACCTAGGACCAGGTGGAGGGATTATATCTCTTGGCTGGCCTGGGAGCGCCTTGGGATCTCCCAGTCAGAGCTGGTTGATGTCGCCAGGGAAAAGGAAGTTTGGGGCTCTCTGCTGGAACTGCTACCCCCGCGACCCAACCACGGATAAGCGGAAGAAGATGGATGGATGGATGGATGGACCTGTAACATCTGGAGCCCGTTTTTAAAAAAGGCATCACATTTACCCTAAGCTACCCTTTTTACTTTCTCCTTGCTTTCATTGCGGCAAAGTCCTCTGCTGCCGAGCTGAAATTAAACGTGTCCAAGGTGTCTTTGCAGCTAGCAATACGCATAACCGCGTCACTCTCTCCTCCTCCACATGACTCCGCAGTGATGTCTTGACACGGTTCAGCAAGGAGAAGCACGTCTCTGCAGGCACGCTTGACACGGGCAGAAAACAGGCACTTTGCAAGCTGTGGCAAAAGTTAAACCCCCATAGCCGTGGAGCGCTGTCATCACTGCTACTGCATCTCGCCGGGCGCGCTTGACATCGATGAGAGGTGCGGCAGCTGATTCAGTCATTTCATGGTCAAAATGTGCAATGACCATTTCAGTGGCGTCTCTGGCATATTCCTGAAACGCTGAAAGGATGTATTAATATTATTAGTCGTAGTAGTAGTAGTAGTAGTAGTAGTAGTAGTAGTAGTAGTAGTAGTAGTATAGGCGCCATTTCCTAGTTTATATTAAACAGGAAATGCCACAGCGGTAAATAGTTTTAAAAGTCTCAAAAGTGTACAAAACAGTGGAACAAACTGGATGGATTTAAATTATTTCGTTAAGGAAGAAATACATCTTAATTAAGGAGCACTAATGGAGCGAATTTGATGGATATTGGGACGGAATTATTTAATTTGGATGCTCGCTGTATACTATAATAGTAGGCTAGCTACTAGCAAGAGATAAAGAGAGCGTCAGGTGCTGCGCAGAAGTTATATATTGTAGAATATGTGCCGATAGGATAAAATGAATATGACCAAGAGAAATGTTGAGAGAATTGCTTACCAGACTGTGCATGGGGGTATCGGGAGGGGTTCAGAAGGATGTCGAGGGAGCTGATGAGATCTAGAGTGTCATCGGGGAATCGGTCTTGTAACGCATTGATGAGATGCTGAATGTACTTTGATCGTACGGTTGTGTGAGCCTGAATGGACCTTTCATTCAGATGTGTCACTTCCACATTTCTATACTTTCCATCTTGGAGATCATTTTGGAATTCCACCTCCTCTGGGCCTAGCTCATCTTTCAGCTGTGTAAGACCTGCGATAGATGCGTGCGCAATTGGCCTGATGCTGCCAAGATTTGCGTCCTCCTTTTGAAAAACCAAACTCAAATTGGTCATCACTGGAAGTACATCAGACAGTGAGTGGGTGAGAGCAATGAAAGAGTACTGCTGAATCTGATTTTTAATACCTTGGGCTTGGGTATTTCCGTTCACTTTTTCACCGTTCAACTCCATTACCAGAGCAGGCCAGTTGCTTTTAACAATTTGCACTGCGTTATGCAAGGACAGCCAACGGACGGCGCATGGCCGTTTCAAACTAACCATGTCTTCATCGCTTAGGGTCGCTGTCAGCTGACGGAGGCGATTTGTCCTACTTGCGGAGTGCTTGTAGAATGAATGGATTGTATTCACAGTGTGTCTGTATGTGCTCACCTGACTCACAGCATCTACAGCTGCAAGTGCAGCTCGGTGAGCGACACAGTGCACCTGGATCAAGAAGGGATTTACTCTCTTCAAGAGAGCACCAACTCCAGCACGCTTCCCTGTCATCACACTGGCTCCATCCGAGCCCAGGCCCATGACCTTTGAAAGCTCAATTCCTCTCCCTCTCAGCACCTCCACCATTTTCTCATATATGCACTGTGCACGTATGGTCTTGGCACTGGCTGTGCTCCGTGAGGGCTGATGCTCTCATGTTGGTTGATCCTCTGGTAAAGCACAAAGGGAGCAAAACATTTTTTCCACTCCATCGACACTTTCGCAGTGAAGCCATTTGAATTTCTTCTGCCAATCGGCTTTAAAGTGTACTTTCGCCTTCTTCACCGCTGGACCTGCGGTTTCGGATGTTTGCGGGGTTGCTTCATCAGGAAAGAGTCAGACTCAGAGGTAGGCTTATCGACAGGCTTGCTGCTATTTTTGAGGGAAAATGTGTGAATGTTGGATTGTTTAGCCATATCTAACTGCGTGCCACGAAGGCAACGGATACATTCCTTCAACGTTTACTAGGCCTATAATAAGTATTACAGAAGCTCGCGAGGGAGGGCGAGCGGCTCTGAGGAAGAGCAGGGTGCTAGTGAGAGGTGCCTTTCATATTCCCTCAGGGAGGCAACAGGAAGTTCCCTGTAAATCCACGTTTATTTTTTAAATGAGCCGTTGCGACTTCCGACAGATTTCGATAGAGAGGGTCACAAACGTCTAGGGATAGCATACATACGTTATCTAAGTTTTGTATGAGCATTATTATCGGACATTTTGACCGGCAGGTTTTGAATTTACCGGTTTTGTATCAATTTTACCAGCTAAAAACCGGTAATTACCAGCTAACGGAAACCCTGATACAGAGCCTGTCTCTGATTGGCTGAAACACCAAACAGATCATTGCAGCATTACCCATAATCCCCTCTGTTTCAGCCCTGTTTCCAAAGTGCTGATTCTCTGTCTGTTACTTTAGATGAAAATAAGGAGCCCCTCCCCACGCCCCTCTGAGAGATATTTGGTTACAAAGAACTCAATGGTGCTCTAGGAGGAGATTCAGGTGATGGGGGGGGGGGGGGGTTACCTTGGTTGCTGATTGGCTAATGGTTACACAAGACAAGACATCGTTATGACATCATAAAGTGGCCAAAATCTGATCAGCTCATTTTCAGACAGGTTTTTATAGAAATGGATCAAAAAGAGAGAGAATCTTTGTTCCTGAAACTTTCAGAGTCTCTTTCTACAGAGGGGACACATGTTGATGTAGAAGAGACATGAAGAAGAGGGGACACATGTTGATGTAGAAGAGACATGAAGAAGAGGGGACACATGTTGATGTAGAAGAGACATGGAGAAGAGGGGACACATGTTGATGAAGAAGAGACATGAAGAAGAGGGGACACATGTTGATGTAGAAGAGACATGAAGAAGAGGGGACACATGTTGATGTAGAAGAGACATGAAGAAGAGGGGACACATGTTGATGTAGAAGAGACATGAAGAAGAGGGGACACATGTTGATGTAGAAGAGACATGAAGAAGAGGGGACACATGTTGATGTAGAAGAGACATGGAGAAGAGGGGACACATGTTGATGTAGAAGAGACATGAAGAAGAGGGGACACATGTTGATGTAGAAGAGACATGAAGAAGAGGGGACACATGTTGATGTAGAAGAGACATGGAGAAGAGGGGACACATGTTGATGTAGAAGAGACATGAAGAAGAGGGGGACACATGTTGATGTAGAAGAGACATGAAGAAGAGGGGACACATGTTGATGTAGAAGAGACATGGAGAAGAGGGGACACATGTTGATGTAGAAGAGACATGAAGAAGAGGGGACACATGTTGATGTAGAAGAGACATGAAGAAGAGGGGACATGAAAGTGAACCTTTAATGGATGTATTGTGGTGGATTGCACGCTACCTGGCAGAGAGCGGGGGGGGAACTCCAGCAGGCTGTTGTGGCTCAGGTCGAGGCGGAGCAGGTGTCCGAGCTGCTGCTGCCCGAGGTCGTCGTCCATTAGGCAGGACAGAGACGCCAGCTCGTTCCCCGACAGGTCCAGCAGCCGGACCCTCTCCCGCTCTCTGAACACAGCAGAGCCCTCGCCTCCTAGCACTGAGGAGGAGACAGATTATCAGAGAGGAGGGGAAGACTCAAGCAAGTTTTTACATCGGGAAAAATGACGTGAAGAGAGAGACGTTTCAGCAATGTTTTAAAGCATGTCCTATAATAACCAAACATTGCTGCTCTGATAAACTTATTCAACAACTTGTAGACTTAAACTAATGTGTAACTAGGGTTGGCAAACACAGCCTTAGTTTGGGTTTAAATCAAGGACAATGGAATACAAGGATTTCTTGTTTTATTCTTTTAGGATTTATGATCTATCATGGATTTCTTTAAAACAGTTGCTTTGATATCAGAGATGAAACATTTCCATGCCTTAAAATGATATATCAATATGTTTTCTCAAGATCATTGACTTCAATCTTTTTAACTGACTTTGGTCGCATGATAACTGCCAAATATTAATGTACCTACAGGGTCTTCTAACCCTTTCAAATGCTTGTTAGTTTATGTAATGCCACTGCTTTTCTTAGAAGGGAAGAAGCACCAAAAAAGCTTTGGTCAAAGTGTTGGTTTTCTGAGGAGTCTAACTTTAAAGCCTGATTCAATAAAGTGCATGATGGTATGCTGTAATGGCCGTGGCATCAGATGTTATGGTTTTCATTTCTTACAATGGGTACACTGAGTCTCACTATCCCTAAAGCCAAAACGATTAGACGTTTAAAAATACTGAAGACAAAAAGGGCCAACTTTGTAAGAAGGGATTTTCAAAGAAAAAAGCTTTTTATTCTTAATCATTTCACGGAACTTGAACAAAGAAAATACGTGTCTTAGGGTTGTTTATCATTATGTGTGTTTGAAGACAACACAGGTGTATAATTCCTATACAAAGTGTATCATCTGCAGTGTAAGTATTGAAAAATAGTTACCATGAAATCAGTAACAGTGCAGATTAGTACAAGAGATGTAAAGAGAAACTGTGATTTCATATACCTTATAAAACGGACAAGTCAAATCAAGCAATCTGATTGGTTCTTAGCCGTGATATACTGAGCGGATACCACGGGTAGAATTGTAGTTACTTTTCACAACAAGTCAGTATCCCTCCGCGTCTGAGAAAAACAGTATACAGTTGGGCTTTCAAACTGGACCAAGAAAGCAGCGGAGAAGTAACGGACAGAAAACCCTCCTTTGTACGCAGCAGCGGTCCAGACATAGACATCAAACGGCGACACATAATCAGTGTGCAGTTCCTTTGGCATTAGGGCAGGGATATCTAGATACTTCCCAAGGTTTGACAAAATGAATTATGCTACTTTTAAAGCAAGCAACGATGTTTTCAAATCTGTAATCAAAAAGGTCCGCAAAAACGCTATCGACCAATCAGATTTCTTGATTTCACTTGTCCGTTACGAAACAAATTTACAAAGCTTAATATGGAAACATTTAAGGTTAACTTCGACCTCCGGGGGGGTCTTACTATGGAGGAGTGGATTGAGGAGAGCCTGGCTATCTCCAGAAAAAGAAGCTAAGGGGCGTCGGGCCGAACCACGCCCGTTAGCTGTGATATAATGAGCATATACCACGGCCTGTCGTGAGCTATTGCTTAAGTATATGCTCCTTTTTAACTGACCATGAGAGTTACATAAACGTCTGTAGTTTGTTGTTTCCGTGCAGCTGTGTTTGACAGGACGACAATAAAGTTGAACAGAATTGAATGTGATGCAGAAACCTTTGAGGCTGGAGCCGGCCCGTCCATATCTCCTGTGCCCGTGGTCACTTTCATTCTCATTATTTTCTACATTGTAGATTGATACTGAAGACATCAAAACTATAACAGAACACATATGGAATGATGTAGTAAAGTAAACAAAGCAGAATATGATTCTTCAAAGTAACCCCCTTTGCCTTGATGACAGCTTCGCACACTCTTGGCTTCTCAGTCAGCTTCACGATGCTTCAATGGTGTGTTCAAACTTTACTGTACATAAAAACAAAGTCCAATAAACATGTACGCACGATGTTAATGACAGGTGTTACCTCTGCACTGGCATGTCTGCGGCGCCCCTGCTTCCTTTTGAAGGACCCCCCCCTCAACTCTTCTGTGGAGTTATTGAGTGGCTTTGGAGACAAAACCCCTGACAGAGAATCACTTCCTGCAAAAGGAAAAGAATCACAGAATAAGAGGTAAGGATATTTTTCAGATGAGGTCGGCTACACAACAAGGACACATCATCAAAAAGATGCAAAATGTAATACCTTGGAAAATGCTGTTTCATACTTTTTAATAGCCTTCATTTTCGCTAAATTGATTTATCAACTGTTAATACTTTTTAAAACCCTGCGGACACCCTGGTTAAAACGGCATTTATTCTAGTTATTAGTATCATACCATTCCCATTAATAAACATATTTACTTTATAAGCTAGAGACCACGGAGATAAAAAATGAAAATCATACAGATGGTTAAGGCGGATACACGTCTATTTTAAAATGTTGTATTTTGAATGATTGTTTTATGCGAGGCATCAGTTAACTTGATCAGAATCAGAATAACTTTATTAGTCCCACAGATGATTATCTTTACGGTTATTGACGATAACAGACATGCACTATGGGTAGTTTTATAACTGCAGGGACCATGTGAGATCTCTCTCTTTTGAAGTGACTCATCACACACTCGATGTAACATCACTGCACTGTAGTTTTATTTATCTTAAACCTGGAACACCACTGAAGTTAATTCCCAGTTCCTCTGTACTTCCACTTCAAAGAAGTGACATCGATTGGTTCAGTCTTTTCTCAGATCTGAATTCAGGCGTATCGATCTGATAAAGTCCATTTTTAAGCCTGGATACATTTTCTGCCTCTTAACTCAAAGTCAAACTGTCACTTTCCATATCAATGTAATATCTTATTGTGCTCTGTTTGGTCGATGTGCCTGTTGTCTCTGATCTTTACCATCACTCTCCATGTCGTCGTTCAGGAACAGGCTGTCGTCCGTGGAGAAGAAGCTGAAGTTGGAGTCGTCGCTCTCGTCAGAAAAGTATCCAGAGGTCAGGCTGGGGTCGCCCGGAGATCTGAGGGGACCGCTGATACTCTTGGACTTCTGGAAATTCTTAATGTACCTCGCCAGATTCATACCTCTACCTTAAAGACAGAGCACAGGGAAATTAACACAGGGCTGCACGACTTTGACTGATGTTGCAATTGACTTGATCATTGAAATTGTTTTTAATATGATCGTGTCATGTTTTTTGAAAGAGAATCTGTACCAAATAAATATGTTTTGTTAAGTCTAGAGAATACAAGTTGTCGGCTTGGACTCAGCAACTTCACAATACTCATCAAAATGGGATTGTATTACATGTTTAGCCTTTGACAAATACTGTCCTTCCTGAAACTTGAATACTGCACTAGTCAATATTGCGAATTCACTCTAATGTCCAATAACTTTGCAGACCTTAGTAATAGTACTACTCATAAGTCCATGTGTGACCATTTTTTATGTTTATGTATTTGTTTATTCCACACATGGCAGTTATTTTAAAACAAAACATGTACACTTTACAAAACCTGTACAATTATACTGGTTGTGTTTTGTTTTATCGCGCATGGTGGAAAGGAACAGGGAGAAGAACGTCTTATTTTACCTGCCCCTTCTTAAAAAAATGAAAGAACCATAAAAACGTCAATTAAAAGAATATTCTTTCAGTTACAGTTGCTTACAAATACTGAAACATAAAACCAGAACACAACTTCACTGTCTAATCACCATTTCTTTATACATTGTCTTAAACATACATTTAGTTTAGTCAGAAAGGTCATCTTCAAAATAATTAGTTTGTCCAAAACCCAGATGTAACGAATGCACAAAGCTGCCTACTGTCTCTGTATCGCAGGCTGTGAGTCCTCCCCCTCTCCCCCAGCAGGGAGCTGAGCCAGGCGGCGTCCAGGCGGCCCAGCCTGAAGCCCCCCAGGCAGAGGGCGTTGTTGTTCAGGTCCAGCCCCAGGCGGCCCAGCAGCTGGATGACGGTGGGACCCTCGCCCCGCTTCACGCTCACAGCCAGGGCCCGGCGCAGGTGCTGCTCGTGGGCCCCGTGGCTGAGCAGCAGCTCCACCAGCTCCAGAGGCCCCCCACGCTCACACACCTGACAAATACAGACAGACGTTGAAATCAAGTTAATCTAGTCATTGATTAACCTGTCTATTATAGCACCGAGTGATTCCGTTTCATTTGGTAGAGTTTGAAATGTAATAGCAAAGACGGTTCATTACCAAAATCTGGCATCAAATACTTGATAACATTTGTAATATTGTATGTTGCTTTCATGAATGTACTGGGTTTAGTTGAATACAATTTAAATACAGAAAGGGCATTATTGGTCTATGATATCTTAAATATTGACGCATGCACTAAATCAGTGGTTCTCAACTGGTCAGGCCTCGGGACCCACTTTTTACTTGGTCAATAAATCGCGACTCAACATTTTGAAACACTCAAATCTATTCAACAAAAAATCGTGCTGTAATATATACGCTTTTCAGCATACAATATTAATAAAAGTGAAGTACAGTGCATATATCCCTTATATCCCTTCACAGAACTAAAGTATGCTTTTAAAAAGGTTTAATGAGATGGAATCAAAGCCGAACTATATAAAAACGCACGCATGCTGAAAACCCAACCCCAGCAGGGGGTCTGGGGGGGATTCTCCCCCAGGAGATTTTTATAAATATTAACATAAACTATGCATTCTGGTACACTGAGAAGAAAATAAATAAATCTATTACTATCCGACATATTAATAATATTTTATGCCATTGTTTGTTTTTCACTTTGTTCTGACATCTTGCTGAGAGAAGAGCAAAGAGGAGATAGTCTGTGTGACTTACTTTAAATTGTGGGTAAGGGGAGATAGCTCCCATTGTTCTGTGACCTGTCAGTCATCAGACCGGGGGTCATATTTCATTATGTGTTCATTTTTATCTGAAGTTGTACCCATGGATGTATAAAGAAGAGTTCTACCGCAAAGTTATTCTCCGTGGGGACTTCCGGCAACAATCTTGATTGTGATTGGCCAGAAGACTCGAAAAAACATCAGCAAAGATATTTTATTCAGAAGATGATCACTATGTGACAGAAGTTTTCAAAACCGTTTATGGTCTCCGGTACTTCCCGTCCAACGTCGACTGCATGCACAGCGTTAGAAAATCGGGCCTTCAAAATAAAAGTTTGACTTTTTCCCCCAAAAAAAAAAATGTTTTCTTCACTCACACATCCGCGACCCACTTTTGGGTCGCGACCCACCAGTTGAGAACCACTGGACTAAACAACTTATCAGTGCCTAAGGTAATGCTTTCAAAATTATATTTGGTCTCCTATTTTGTCTTAATAATATCAGATCAATTCAATTTACGATAAAAATAAACTGAACTCTGGGTAGCTATGCTTTTAGCCACAGTTGGTGTTTGAGCTAAATGCTAATATCAGCATGCTAACATGCTAACATAACAATGCTGACATGCTGATGTTTAGCAGGTATAATGTTTGTTAAGTGTGTTACAGTGGCGAGCCGTGACTTTTATACATAAGGCGCATTCACACTGCGGTACTTTTCCCACAAAGGTTCATGAGAACTCTTTTATCGCGTTCACACCAAAAAGAGCTGGTACTAAAATTAGTTCATGTGAACCTTTTTACCCCCTCGAAAGTCCCTGCTAGAGAGCAGGGACTTTCGAGCGGCTCTTTTGTGAGAAAAGAGCTATATTTCTGATTGGCTGGGAGGATTGCAAACCACGCCCCGTAAAACTCCCAAAAAGTTTTGTGAAGCCGCCATTTTATTATCCTCGCATTAGCATTATTAGCATTAGCATTAGCCCAGCGCAGAAACGCAGAGAGACTAACGTATGGCAACACAAAATAAAACATGGGAGCGGTGGAGATGAGGAGGTGTCGGCGTTCTGGCGATTTACTCGGAAGGCTTCAGTAGAAGCTCCTGGGAGTCCCAGCAGCTTCTACTGAAGCCTTCCCCAACTCCGGGCACTTCCGGCCGGGGACTCCGGGCGGCAGTATACGCCGTGAAGTTGTTTGTAGCCTGCCAGTAAACCCAAAGCAGAAGAAGAAGTGACGTCAGCGGCTTCATTTGCCTAATCCTCCCCCAGGGACTTTTTCCGGTGTGAACGCGATCTGTACTTAGTTCATGCGAACTAAAGAGTTTGCATGAACTAAGTTCGCATGAACCTTTGTGGGAAAAGTACTGCGGTGTGAATGCGCCTCTAGGCCCTCTGAAACCACCCCTTCCCTCGAGTTATTACGTCACAGTGTATACTTCAGCGGAATATCAAAACAACGGCCCGGGGTGCAAAACGCATCAATGAAAGCGACCGTCTACCACACAAAACAACACGTGTAAATAACCCTATTTGTGTTCTTTGGAATTGAAAAGGATATTGCATTGTGTTTGTTACTTTCGTTGCAGTTGTATGTCTTAACTGTAATTTGGCATGCTCTTATTTTGAAGGCGAGTTAACGCTATTGACAGGAAGTTGTTGTTGTTGTTATGGAAACAAGAAAAGTTTCACAGCGGGCGGAACTTGTCATAAAGTCCGCGATACACCCACCCATTTAGAGGGAAGATATGATTGGTCAATTGTACTGTCATTTGACATTACTCTCTCGTTCAGTTACTATAGCGACCCTCTGTGAATTCATAGCTGGACCGCCTGGACGTCCAACAGCTCCTCTCTTCACAGTAAGAGACGAGCTTCTTTCACTTAACCCTTCACATTCCAACAGAAACTGAATAGGCAGATTCGAAGGATTTATTTCTTTGGAAATGTTATTTTAAATACAATTAAATCAAGTTATTTTGGTAAAACTAATGAAAAATATAACTAGAAAAATATATAAAAAAAATATATTTTTTTTTAATGTTTTTAAATATTATTTTGTAGAATATCTTATGCCCTCACTTTATATATACACAGTCTATGGCCCTCATAGAGGGCCTAGAGGGCCCTGACGGCTCGCCACTGGTGTGTTAGCATGCTACAATTTTTGGTAAACAATCCCATAGTGAACTTATTTTCCTTCATGGTGGCCGGTGAGCTCGTGTGACCTCTGACCTTGTAGATGAGCGACTCTGTTTTGGTCTTCCTGTTGATGTCAGCTCCCAGCTCGATCAGACACTCGGCCAACGTGGCGTCTCCGTCCTCGCAGGCCTTCTCCAGCAGTTTGCAGTGCAGCTGGTAGTCGCACCACATCTTAGACAGAGTCAGGCACACCGACTTACGCAGCTACACACACACACACACACACACACACACACACACACACACACACACATACAAAGAGGGAAAGAGGGGGCGGAGTTAAACATTTCCTTTACTAATCAATTTATTAAATTAGCATAGTATTTCCAGTCTTTCTAGCATATACGCTATCTAAGGAAGTACCAATAAGTAGATAAAGGTAATAAATAACATGTAATAAGCATGTATGGTTTGTCCTGTAGATTCCATTTGTGCTGTGTGTTGCTGTGTGTTGCTGTGTGTTGCTGTGTGTTGCTGTGTGTTGCTGTGTGTTGCTGTGTGTTGCTGTGTGTGTACGGTACGGCCTGAGAGTGAACCTGACTGTCTGCAGATACACAGCAAAGGACATGAGACTGAAAATCCTTTGATTTACATGAAGATACATTGATTTTGAAAGATAAAGGAATTCAATCAAGTGCATGCTGCTGTTCTTGAGGTGGAAAATAGCTGTTAGCTGTTCAGGTGATCGTGTGTGTGTGTGTGTCCTAGCATTACTATACTTGTGGGGACCTAAATCTGTTTACACAGTCACGTGTGGGGACTCGCCTCCCTTATGGGGACAAAATGGAGGTCCCCATAAGGGGAATCATTAATTTTAGGGTGAAGACTTGGTTAGGTTTAGGCTAGTGATGTATACATGGTGTGTGTGTGTGTGTGTGAGAGATTTGGATAAAGAGTAGCTCTTTTTGTGATGAGAAAGAGAAGACACAATATAGAAACAGCAACAACCGACATGAACTCACAGCAGTGTTGCAGTGGTCGGGCGGCTCCTCTCTGAGGTGTTGGAAGATCTGTCTGTCAAAGCCTTCTCTCTGCAGCTCAGCAGCTGCTCCTGAACAGGCGTCCAGCATCCTCAACGCCACCTGAACACACTGTGGACACGCCACCAGAGAGAAGTCATGTCAGTTTCACTTAGAGAGGAAAGTATATATAATACATTCTCAATATACAGACTCGCCTTAAAAGGGCAGTAAACACCGTCTACTCTTAGTGCAACAGTCTGAGCTTCTGCAGAGTATCGGCAACTACATGAACATTTAACATCACTAGATAGCATTAAGACTGTTAATGTAAAACGTAACTAGTATATGAAAATATACAAGCAAAATGTATTTATTGTTTCTGAGAAATAAGTCTACATTTTTCTTTGATTCTAAGCAGTTCAAATGTTGTAATGACTCTACTTCATAAAGCTACAAACTAAAATAAGTTCATTTCTATGAGTTTCAGTTTTGTTTAAGGTATCCAGTCAACTGCTAATTTTCGACAGGCTGTCAAGGACGAAATGTAAAGAGATATAATAATAATACATTTATTTTGGGGGCGACTTTCATAACACCCAAGGACACCTTACAGGGTATAGGGGCAATATAGTGAACAATTAAAACAGTGGATTTAGTGAAGTATCAGCCGGGGTGCAAGACAAACAACAGGAAATGGATTATAGAAGGACACAAAAGGACACAGGGTACAGATTATAAAGAAAATGTCAGTTTGAACAGGTGGGTTTTGAGTTGGGTTTTGAATGTTGTTATGGAATCAGACTGTCATTACATTACATTGCATTTAGCTGACGCTTTTATCCAAAGCGACTTACAATAAGTACATTCGACCAGGAAGACACAACCCTGAAGAAAACAGAATCATAAAGTACATCAGGTTTCATAGAGCCAAACATTTCAAGTGCTACTCAACTGGCTTTAGATAAGCCAGTCCTATATTAGTATATAAGTGCCTTGTTATTAATTCTATCGCTCGAAGTGGAGTCGAAAGAGATGAGTTTTCAGTCTGCGCCGGAAGATGTGTAAGCTTTCTGCTGTCCTGATGTCAATGGGGAGCTCATTCCACCATTTTGGAGCCAGGATAGCAAACCCACGTGTTTTTGCTGATGGGAACTTGGGTCCCCCTCGCAGCGAGGGTGCAGCGAGTCGTTTGGCTGATGCAGAGCGGAGTGCACGCGCTGGGGTGTACAGTTTAACCATGTCCTGGATGTAGGAAGGGCCAGATCCATTCGCAGCATGGTACGCAAGTACTAGTGTCTTGAAGAGGATTCTAGCAGTTACCGGGAGCCAGTGAAGGGGACGGAGGAGCGGAGTGGTATGGGAACATTTAGGAAGGTTGAAGACCAGACGAGCCGCTGCATTCTGGATGAGCTGCAGAGGTCGGATGGCACATGCAGGTAGACCAGCTGCAGTAGTCTAGGCGTGAGGTGACGAGAGCCTGGACCAGAACCTGGGTGGCTTTCTGGGTCAGCTGGGGACGAATCTTCCTGATGTTGTACAGTGTATATCTGCAGCAGCGGGTTGTAGCAGCGATGTTTGCAGTGAAGGACAGGTTTTTATCTAGGGTCACACCCAGATTCCTTGCAGTCTGAGTCGGGGAAACAACAGAGGTGCCGATGTTGATCGTCAGGTCAAGAGTGGGACAATCTTTTCCCGGAAGGAAAAGCAGTTCAGTCTTGTCAAGGTTGAGCTTGAGGTGATGAGCAGACATCCACTGAGAGATGTCAGCTAGACAAGCAGAGATGCGTGCGACGACCTGGGTCTCTGAGCGGGGAAAGGACAGAATTAATTGGGTGTCGTCAGCATAGCAGTGGTATGAAAAACCATGCGGGCTAATGACCGATCCGAGCGAGTTTGTGTACAGGGAGAAGAGGAAGGGACCAAGAACAGAGCCCTGAGGGACCCCTGTAGTTAATTGACAAGGGTCGGACTCGGACCCTCTCCAAGTTACCCTGTAGGTACGGTCTTTGAGGTATGAGGTGAGGAGGGAAAGTGCAGAGCCTGAAACTCCAAGTTCTTGGAGAGTGCGAGTCGAATGCAGCTGACAGGTCCAACATGATGATGACAGAGGAGAGGGATGCTGCTTTGGCAGTGTGCAGTTCTCAGTGACAGCAAGGAGGGCAGTTTCTGTGGAGTGACCTGCCTTGAAACCAGACTGGTGCGGATCCATGAGGTTGTTCTGATGGAGATAACAGGAGAGTTGTTTAAAGACAGCGCGTTCAAGTGTTTTAGACAGGAACGGGAGGAGAGAGACAGGCCTGTAGTTTATAACATCAGACGGGTTGAGAGTGGGTTTCTTTAGGAGAGGGTTTACTCTTGCCTCCTTGAGACTGTTTGGAAAGTGACCAGAAGTTAGAGAAGTGTTGATGAAATGGGTGAGAAATGGTAGAATATCAGGAGCGATAGTCTGAAGGAGGTTTGAAGGGATAGGGTCCAGAGGACAGGTGGTAGGACGGGCAGAGGTAATGAGGGTAAGAACCTCACTTGGAGAGAGAGGGGAAAAGGAGGTTAGTGAGTGGGTGGAAGGAGGGTCTGGTGACCCAGCGGTCAGTAAAGGTGAGTCAGAAAAAGAAGAGCGAATATCATCAACCTTTTTGTCAAAATGGTTAACAAAGTCGCTTGACAGAAGTGAGGAGGGGGGAGGGGCTTTGGGAGGGTCCAAGAGGGTGGAGAAGATGGAAAATAGTTTTTTGGGATTGGAATAGGAAGATTGGATCTTATCTTGAAAGAAAGTGCTCTTTGCCTGAGAGATCGAGGCAGAGAAAGAGGAGAGGAGAGCCTGATAGGTTAGGAGGTCGTCACAGTGTTTGGATTTCCACCATTTCCGCTCTGCTGCCCGAAGGACGGTTCTATTAGCACGCAGTGCGTCATTTAGCCAGGGAGCAGGGGGGGACTGACGAGCCTGCCGAGATGTGAGAGGACAGAGAGAGTCCAGAGCGGATGAGAGAGTAGAGAGGAGAGTTTCTGCAGCAGAGTTTGGAGGCAGGAGTTGAAACGAATCAGAGGAAGGGAG
Organism: Harpagifer antarcticus; assembly: GCA_902827135.1. Classification (NCBI taxonomy): domain Eukaryota; kingdom Metazoa; phylum Chordata; class Actinopteri; order Perciformes; family Harpagiferidae; genus Harpagifer; species Harpagifer antarcticus. The sequence continues at coordinate 4,098,688 of CADEHL010000998.1, forward strand.
GGCTGAGAGCACCGATGAGGCAAAGGTAGAGGGGGAGAGGGAACGAAGGTTACGGCGGACAGGTGCAGGATGAGAAGAGATTAGTTTGTTATGTTTGGAAAGGGGTAGAGAGAATGAAAGGAAGAAGTGATCGGATGTGTGGAGCGGGTTAACAGAGAGGTTAGAAGTAGTGCAGTTCCTTGAGAATATGAGATCAAGGACATTGCCAGCTTTATGAGTTGGTGGAGATGGAGACAGTGAGAAAGCAAAGGCAGTTAACAGAGATGTTAGTTTGTCTATCTTCCCCGTCTGGAGGTTGAAATCTCCGAGAAGTACAGCCGGAGGGCCAGTTTCAGGTATATGTGAGAGGAGATGATCTAATTCCTCCAAGAAGTCCCCCAAGGCGCCTGGCGGACGGTAGAGAACAACAATGGTTAATTGTATAGGATGGGTTACTGTGACGGCATGGAATTCAAAGGTGGAAGGAGTGAAGTTTGGTAGCTTGAAGAGGGAAAAGCTCCATTTGGGAGAGAGCAGGAGACCAGTGCCACCTCCTCTGCCAGTGGGTCAGGGTGTATGGGAGAAGGAATATGCTGTGGAGAGAGCTGCTGGGGTAGATGTGTTGGATGGAGTAATCCAGGTCTCAGTGAGAGAAAGGAAATCCAGAGACTGCAGGGAGGCGTAGCCAGAGATGAAGTCAGCCTTGGGAACAGCTGACAGTTGGCAGTTCCAGAGGCCACCTGAAACTAGATGTTGGATGTCAGTGGAGCATGTGGGATAGACGAGAGCAGGTCGGTTATATCGATTACGAGATACACAGGGCCAGTGATAATTGCGAGAGGACACATGAACAGGAATGGAGAAAATACACATGATTATAGCATGAGTGGCTAGAAAACTAAATAAAATAAAATAAAACACCAGCGATACTTAGCTCAATCAGAGTAGGATTTGCCTCCTCTTTGCCTCCCTCGTGACTCCAGCAGGACTCCAATGTCTTTGTCAGTTTTACTCCCGCAGGACTCCAATGTCTGACGCTGAAGCTGACGCTCCAGGAAAGAGCTACCTAAAATGGAGCCTGATTGCTGAGTTCTCACAGCTGTGGGGCCACCCCCCTCTAATTAGTTAACTCTCTACAGCTGATGGGCGACAGCTGGGTGGCCCTGCCTCTATTCTAATGCGGTATCGAGTGCCCTACTGAGATGAGACCAGAGTTACAGCTTCCCCCGAGCAGATCTGAGATGTGAAATCTCTCTACAGCGCTGTATTAGGTTCAATAACTGCAGAACAATTATACAGAGTAGAATTAATGAAATAGAGAAGTCTAATTAAACAAGAATATAACTTACAGTGGTTGCTGCGTCAACAGATCGTGTCGTGACCCGGTCGATCCGGAACACGGTGACATCACTACGGAACACGGTGACATCACTACGGAACACGGTGACATCACTACGGGGTGACATCACTACGGAACATGGTGACATCACTACGGGGTGACATCACTACGGAACACGGTGACATCAATACGGAACATGGTGACATCACTACGGAACACGGTGACATCACTACGGAACACGGAACACGGTGACATCACTACGGAACACAGTGACATCACTACGGAACACAGTGACATCACTACGGGGTGACATCACTACGGAACACGGTGACATCACTACGGAACACGGAACACGGTGACATCACTACGGAACACGGTGACATCACTACGGGGTGACATCACTACGGAACACGGTGACATCACTAGGGAACACGGTGACATCACTAGGGAACACGGTGACATCACTACGGAACACGGTGACATCACTAGGGAACACGGTGACATCACTACGGAACACGGTGACATCACTACGGAACACGGTGACATCACTACGGAACACAGTGACATCACTACGGGGTGACATCACTACGGAACATGGTGACATCACTACGGAACACGGTGACATCACTACGGGGTGACATCACTACGGAACACGGTGACATCACTACGGAACACGGTGACATCACTACGGAACACAGTGACATCACTACGGGGTGACATCACTACGGAACATGGTGACATCACTCCGGAACACGGTGACATCACTACGGGGTGACATCACTACGGAACACGGTGACATCACTACGTAACACAGTGACATCACTACAGAACACGGTGACATCACTACGGAACACGGTGACATCACTACGGAACACGGTGACATCACTACGGAACACTTCCTGCTCTCCTATTGGCTAGCGCTGGCAACACATTGTTCGTGATAGGCTAAGGAGGCGGGACATCTCAAAGCAGCCGGTCGACCAATCACAACAGAGTCGGCCAGCTGACAGCTGACCGATCAGAGCAGACTGCTGGTTTCAGACAGATTAACAAACACAGCGTTTTTAATTTAATAATCTTTATTAATCATTAAGAATGCTAAAAGAGAAACGTATTTACATCGAGATCCCATTTCCTGTCCCATCCTTTGACTTCCTGCCCCATCCTTTGACTTCCTGTCCCATCCTTTGACTTCCTGCCCCATCCTTTGACTTCCTGCCCCATCCTTTGACTTCCTGTTCCATCCTTTGACTTCTCCATTTCTTCTGCTACTCGTCGTTTTGCATCTATTTTTAAGTTTCTAATCATTTTGCATTTTTGTGGTGATTTTGCTTCATTTGTAGATTTTGTTTCAAAGTTCTCCTTCCTGTCCTCGGCTGTGATTTCCTTCGCGTCGTCCTTTCTCTTCCAAGATCTCAGTTACTTCTTAGTCTCTAGCGGTGATTTGTGTGTCCTTGTAGTTTGCAGTTATGTATATGTTGTTGTTTGTTTCTTTGTGTCATGTTGCATTTACTCCACTTTCAGTCGTGTCGTTCGTATCGTCAGAGAATTCGTGTCTCTGTGTGGTTCTGTGAATCCTTCTCCTCTCGTTTTCCCTCCCGTGATGTCACTTCCTGTCCCTGCGAATGTGGGTGGTTTGTTCTTAGTCTGTGACAATTTTCAGTTATTTTTAGTGTCTTTTTTTCCGCCTTTCTGGATATTTTCATATATATTTTGTTTATTTTCAATAGTTTTGTCTCTAGGTTTTGTCTGTTTTCAGTCGTTTGTATCGTCGGAGAATTCTCGTAACTTTGTTGTAATTTCTGAGAAAAATAATAATAATCGTGAATTCAGAAAAATATTCTAGTTTTCTCATCTTCCGAGGATCCTTCAAATGGAAGTGGTTTGTTCTTGAGCTGTGAGCATGCTCAGTCATTTTGTGCTTTCTTTGTTCTCCTTTCTGTATACTTTCAGATATATTATGCTTATTTATATATATATTATCGTTCTATGTCTATTTTCCGAATGTATTTTATATATTTTCATGCTGTGCTTATTTCAGTGACTTTCTGTTTGGTGCTGATGTTCAGTCGTCAGAGAATTCGTGTCTCTTTGTGGTATTTTCGGAGAAAAACGTTGTTTCCTGATCTTCCGTGGATCTCTCATTTCCCCTCCCGTGATGTCACTTCCTGTCCCTGCAAGTGGAGGTTGTTTGTACTTGGTCTTTGACAATTTTCTATTTCTATCCACTTTCAGTCGTTCGTATCGTCAGAGAATTCGTGTCACTTTGTGGTATTTTCTGAAAACAACGATTTCTTCCGCGGATCCTTCTCCTCGTGCTTTCCATCCCGTGATGTCACTTCCTGTCCCTGCAGTTTGCAGCTCTGCATCCAGTGTCTATCTGCAGGTGACCCCCGTGCGCCCCCCCCCCCCCCGGGAGCCATAGGCCCCGCCACCAGCATGAAGGCCACGCCCCCCTCGTCCCAGTGCACGTTGGCGACCGTGTGGCGCCGCACGCCGCCCGTCTTCTCCAGGTACGCCTCGCCCTCCGTCTCCACCAGGGGGCCGAGAGACAGCACGTCGCCGGAGGGGGGCACCCGCACCTCTTGGTAGCGCAGTCTGCCTATTACTTTCCAACACAGCAACTTTGACATTGTTGTTTGTACTTTGTGGACCCTCAAATGTACACACAATAATTTATACAATATTGAATTACCTTAATGTAAACAATGCATCAAATAGTGAAGTGCTGCATAATATATAATTTCGGCCACACGGTTTCAAATTGCTTCAATGTGCTTGTTTATTTCCAAAGGTCACATTGATAAACAGGACATTTAATGTAACTTTGTGAGCATTTTAAATACAAAATGGAAATGACAAAGTACCAAAGTGAACACATCCAACACACCATTATGTTACATTGATCTATGGCCAATACAAACTCCAATCTGAAGACACTCATTACCTGAGGATACAAGGCGTTCAAAGGGGCAGTGTGACATTTCCCTTTTTAATTCTCACACAGGCTGGTTTTCAACACGATGAACAATAATAGCGGCTGGATTACATCACTGCTGTCATATTGTTTACAAGTTTTAACAACGTTTATAACATGTTACACAATTACAACGGCAAAATATGTGAGAAGTATCGAAAAATACTTCATTAAGATGTTGGTGCTATTTCCAAGCATCAGAAAACTATCCCCATGTTTGTAGATTATTATCAAGTTACAATGAAAATTGTTCTTAAATAAAACATTAAAATACAAAAGAATTGTAATTTCTGCTTTGCTTTTAAAAGGAAATCTATAATTCAACAATTTATAATGAGACATGAAAGAGTGCCAACAGGAAGTTGTGAATAAAGGTGTTTGTATAAAGTTGTTCAGGGCTACTTGGTCACCGTTATCTGAGCTGTGAACACAAACACATCGAACATTACATTTGGTACAGACAGTATCTAAAGCTTGTGCGCACCTTGTTTCAGTACTTACAGTAATAAAGGCTATAGCACGGTCTGACCCCGCCGCTCCGTACTGTGCCTGACCCGTTTCCGGTTGATTCTAGAAATATTTAAGATTTGAGCAACTTGTTCTGACATTTAAAAAAACACATTTATGATGAAATGAAAAAGACACCCTTTTTTTGAAGTGCAATATGTCCCACTGCGCAAAGAATAGCAGCAAATCACGATCAACAATTCAGTTAATAAACAAAAGCACAGGTTAGAATAATAAACCCAGGTTAGTGACTTTAACAGAGTGTGCTTGGAAGAGTTCAGAATGTATGGCAAAGAAAATTAAGGCAAAAAGGAAAGGATTTTTTCTCCTCCGTCTGACATCTTCATGAATTTAAAGTAACGTCACGGAAGCTAAACAACACTAACATTCTTGCTGGAAGAAATGGATGAAGTATTTATGTTAAATGTTAAGAATATGAGGACACTTTGCTTAAAGGTGGGGTAGGTAAGAATGGAGAAACCAGCTCGAGTGCGCTAGAATCTGAAAGTACGCAGCCGAAAAGAATCTGCCCCTTCCTTCAGACTTCCTTACAGAGCCCCTCCTCCAACACACACGAACGCCCACATGACCAATGAGGGCACGAGATACGTTTGTGCCCCGATGGAAGGCTGACAGGCAGGTAGGCCATCCAGTTACTTAGCCGGGCCGGCTCAGATGATTGGTCGTGCTTTTTACAGCGCCACGGCTTCCACTGATGACATTTCTTTATGTATTTATTGTCAAAGCATTTAATGCAGGGGTGTCAAACTCAATTTCATTGCGAGCCACATTCGCATAAAGGTTGCACTCAAAGGGCCGGTTGTAACAATAATGTATTATATTACATGATTGCCTCTGAATTGGATTATTCTCGGATAGGATAATAACTTATTAATTAACTACGTCTGAAAGCAGAAGTCCAGGGCAAATAATTGCAAGTCTCTTCAGTGTGCATGTCACAAAACGAGATGCATTGTGGGACATGTAGTTTATGGACAACCTGCTTCTGTAAAGTGGCATGTAACCGTATTATAAACATATTATATTCTTTGCAAGCTCTCGCGGGGCCACATAAAATGAAGTTGCAGGCCGGATTTGGCCCCCGGGCCTTGAGTTTGACACCCCTGATTTAATGTATGCATTGCTATCGGGATGTTAAGAGCATCCCATGGAATATAACAAGAAGTGTTTCTGAAGTGAATTACCTACCCCACCGTTAAGTACTACATTATTGTCAAAGTACTCAAGTAAAATACCTAAATTCAAAATCTCACTTGACTAAAAGTAAGGTAGTATTGAGCAAATGCTATAAGTTATTTTCCACCACTGCTTGCTGGTATATGCATTTTGAAGTCAAGGAGTACCGACTAGAGATAAATGATTGGACTGACATCTGGAAATAGAAAGGTCTGGATGCTAAAGAAAGAGCATGAGGAAATAACTCATTCAAAACCAGGTCAATTGGCTTCTAGAATACTCCCAAGTCCTTGAAATGCAGATGACCAGTTTGTTAAAAAAACATAATCTGTTTGACTTGTTTTTGGTACCATAACATTCCTGTGAGATTCATATTAGCCCAGTTCAGATCTACCCCGCTCACCAAACACCTGGAAGGTCTTGCTCCAAAGTTCCTCTTTCTGATGACACAGGGGCTGATGGGAAACAAGAAGAAGGAGGAGAAAGCAGATCCCAGGCTAGAAACACCGAAGAGAAGATGAGCGAGGGGGAAGTGTCCGATTTAGCCAATCACTGCCAGACTTGTTTGGCTCATTTGATCAGAGGTAACTCGACCCCCTCTCCACCAGTGCACCCAAAGAGAAAGAGGACAGGCTCCCAGTCTACTCTAGATCTGACGCCTCGGTGTCAGAGTGGAGGAAGTTGCTGCCGTTTACCCGGGTGTACTGGACGTTGCTGCTGTCCGTGGGGGGGGCGGAGGCTCCACAGGAGCAGAGTGGACCGGAGAACAGGTGATCCACGTCCTCCAGCTGCATGCCCTTCGTCTCCGGGAGGCAGCCCTGCACGAAGAGGAGCCCCAGCACCACCAGCCCCGAGTACAGGAAGAACGCTCCTAAGGGAGACAGTCACATGTCACCGATTCAGTTGGCCATTTTTAAATCAAATCTATTTGTGTACGCAGGATGTAGTTACGTCTAGTCCAAAATACGTCTGGTTGACTCTTTACTTAAACAAAAGACATCAGGACAAACATATTTTCAAAGGTCAAAAAACGATATTGCTCCGTGATTCTTTTCTCCTTCTCACTTCTAATAAGAAGCAGCTGCGGTCGCTATGGCGACAATAACAAAGGATTACAATGTTCAAATATCAAATTATACATTTTAAGATATGGCTCCTACACATACATTGTATTGAACTCCCAAGATGAACCCTGGTGATTATTATGACATTCAATGTGAAATTATATTTTAAAAACCGTAACACTTAAAAATGAAAACTGGGGTTATGCATTTCTGTTCATATCAAGTCCCAACGTAATCTCGAAAATGAAATAGAAATGCTGCCAAGGTTACCGATTGCAGTTTGAGCCGGTTTATGATGACACGTTCATTTTCTCTGGGCAGGTCAAAATGTGAGAAGTGACTAAATGCTGTTACTGGACGATCATTTCCATCCTGTGGAATTCAATCAAAACTATTGTTATACTCTGAAAAGTATACAGTTTGAATTATTCTCACGATGCTCAATCAAAAGCAAACTCGGATGTGTAATCAAAACCCACTTGTTAGTTAAGCTCAACTCCCTCACCACTGCCCTGTTGCTGTGGACAACAAGACGTTTTCGACTGCCTGTGAAGTAGCAGGAAATACTTTTAATGACAACATACATATACCAGATAACAGAGATTAAACTGTGTGTGACTTCCTGCTTCATCCATTCACAATTCCTCCTCTCCGCCCTCCTGTTTCCAGCTGTTATAGACGCCAACTCTTTCGGTTCAACAAACCACATTTTGCCACAATGTTCATCAGACAACAAGAAACCAGGTACGCCTATACATTAGGGTCGATGCACAATCGTTCACATAGTTTAGCCAGGGAGGCTCTTTTCCCTTTGCAGTCCCTTGCAGGTTAAGGATATTATTAAAGGTGCCTCCAACATCTCCACTTTCTGTGTCTTGCTTCCTTCCTCCCTAAATATCTAGAAGGAATCAGCTGTGAGCAACACAGACCAATCTATAGCTCAACTTTCACATGACATGTCACTTGTTAGACACTTTTCTCCAAAGCGACTTAAATACTCAATACTGTGGGCAATCCCCACAGGAGCAACATGGGGTGAAGTGTCTCAGGGACACAACGACATGCTGACTGCAGTGGGGTTTGAACCTGTGCTCCCCTGATCCTAACACCAACGCACTAGTCCACTGCGCCACACGCCTCCCTGGACACAACACATTCAGTTCAAATCATTTCAACAGCAAAGAGAGTCCTGTTTTCATCCCAAACGCAGTGTTTTGATTTGAAAAAGGCTCCCCTCGCATGGAGCGGGTCTTACCGTAGTAGGTGAGCATCTGAGCGATGTGGAGGAAGGTCAGAGACACCAGAGCGTTGCAGATCCAGTTGACTCCGGCTGAGCAGGCGTTCCCGGTGCTGCGCGCCCACATCGGGTAGATCTCAGAGTTTATGGTCCAAGGCATGGGGCCCATACCTGACACAGAGGCAACGCATTATGTTTACAAAATGTATATGAACATAAAAACAATGACTAACAATGTGCTCGATACAGAAGCCATGTTTAGGGTTGTCAACATGCTGCATAAAGAACTACAGCAGATGGCTCAGTCAGTAGGGGCTTGGACTGTGAGCCGTAGGGTCAAGTCCCAATAGACCTAAATATGGAGTGTGGACTGCTACTTGGAGAGGTCCCAGTTCTCCTCCTGCCCTGCCGTGGTGCCTTTGAGCAAGTCACCAGACACCCCCCTTCCCCCTTCACTCCCATTGCTCCCCGGCCGCTGTACAATAGCTGCCAACTGCTCCTAGTACTAGACTCCTGGTACTAGGATGGGTTAAGCAGAGGCCACATGTCACTGTGTGCTCTGCATGTGAGACCATTAAAGAAGGTTTCATCCCTCCCATTCTAATTCTAGATCGCTCCGGTTGTAGTAAGATCGAATCTGTAATTCAAAACAAGACTATAAGATGTGAGACAATGATGAAGTCTCTTCAGACCTGGAGCAAAGAAAGCCAGGTAGAGGATGAGGCTCAGCAGGACGATCCAGGAGTAAGGGGTCGGACAGAAGTTGTAGGCCCAGAGCGAACTGTCGGGTAACTCCTGTCCCGTCTGGTTGTAACAACTGGATGAAAGAAAGAAACGAGAGAAGTGTTGCTGATTCTCGTCCAGCAGAAGAGACCAGGGCTGCAGGCCATTCTATGTGCTTTATTTTGAAAATACCAAAGCACCTAAGAACCTCTTACTACTTTGTCCTCAACCTTTAGTGCTAAAAGAGGATTAGTACTTGCCTTTGCTTTTAATAACGGCTATTTGTATGCTATTTCATGTGAAAAGCAATTTAAATGCAAAGCAGAGCACTTTAGGCATATGTGATGACATTACATTTTAAGGTTAGCTGACGCTTTTATCCTAAGCAACTTACATAAGCTCAATCGTACATAAAGACACACACTAAAACACATTTATCCTGCACGTACATTAGCCTTCATTAAGCCAGATGCTATGAGTTGCTATACACAGGGATGCAAACTCATCAGGTATGAAAAAGGAGACAAGGATCCGAGCCCCCCGAATATCGGCTTTAGAATGAGGAACAGAGGATGTTAGCAGTCAGAACAACTAAAGCAGCAGGTAACGCCAAAGAGTCACATCTAATAGAAATATATAAAAGCATTTCTTTTAATTGTGTAGCAGTCAGTTAACTAAGTTCATAAACTCAACAAGTACTATACTTACAACTTTGAGATACTTGTACTTTAATACATGTTGTACATGTTTTGCTACTTTGTCCTTCTACTCCTCTACAGTTCAGAGGTACATGGTGTACTTCTACTCCACTACATGTATTTAATACCTTTAGTTACTTCACAGATGTGGATGAATGATGGTAAATATAACCAAGTGTTAAATCAGACTTTAGTTCCACCTGGAGTAAATCCACCAGCTACCCTGCAGTCTACAAAGCCATTCAGACTAGCTGCTCCTTCACCAGCTTTGAGAACACTTTCATGATCAATCATTATAAAACATATCATATATATTATTCTGAAATGGACCAATCTGCACAACGACTACTTTTACTGTCTTTCACTATATTTTGATGAGAATACTTTCCTACTTTCACTTGAGGAACATTTTGAATGCAGGACTTTTACTGGAACAGAGTATTCCTACACTCTGGTACTTCTATTTTTATTCAAGTACAAGAGCTGAGTACTTCTACTTTTACTCAAGTACAAGATCTGAGTACTTCCACTTTTACTCAAGTACAAGATCTGAGTACTTCTACTTTTACTCAAGTACAAGATCTGAGTACTTCTACTTTTACTCAAGTACAAGAGCTGAGTACTTCGACTTTTACTCAAGTACAAGATCTGAGTACTTCTACTTTTACTCAAGTACAAGATCTGAGTACTTCCACTTTTACTCAAGTACAAGATCTGAGTACTTCGACTTTTACTCAAGTACAAGATCTGAGTACTTTTACTCAAGTACAAGATCTGAGTACTTCTACTTTTACTCAAGCTGCTGAAGTTAGACCGTCATCGCGGAGCAGCAGAGCTGACAGGCAGGAAGACTTGAGCACATTATAATATATAAAAAAATAACACCATGCTCGCCGAAAGGCTTGCATCCCTGTATACATCGAAATTGGCCATTTTGTATTGGCCAAGGTGCGGTGGAAACAAAGGTTGTAATGAGAGCTGTTAAGTGTTTGTACTGTGACACCCTTTCTGCATACTCTCATTTAGTATCCTTCACACAAGCACACAGTAAGCCGATGCCTGACCTTCCCCACGCAGCGTGATCTGTGGACGCCGCACTGACAGGAACACAGGAGGAGTCGTACACAGCGGTGCCGTTCTCACGATAACAGAATCCACAGTCTGGATCCAACATGCAGGATTCACAGGACCTGGAAGAGAAAGCTGAATGTGAAACGTCTCACATCAACCCATTTCAACATCGTGACACTTTTGACTGAGCAACAGACACAGCTCTGTCAGCAAATGATCAAGATTGTAAGAAGCAGGACGAGCAATAAGAAGGGAGAAAGGACTGCACCAGTGAACACAGACACACCTCAAGGAGTCAACTATGCTCGATGTGACGGCACTTTGGAAAGTCCAATATTTGTTTAATTGACACAGGACTCATGCAGAGATGGAAACTCCCACTGGAAATGTTGGGCTCCAGAAAAAGACACTATGTACTGTCACTATGATGTTAAGTATACTGATAGTATCCTGGAAAGAAGGTTGGGATTGAACACTAGTATCTCATGTATTGTTGATAATGAAAGTTAGGTGTGTCGTCTCACCCATAAAGTGTGCATGTTAAGTTTTGGGGGTCGACCGGGTGAAGGGTGGTGGGCGGAGAATACTGAGCAGACATTAAAAACCCAAAGGCCAACACAGTCAGACTCAGACCGGTACCTGCATCGGAGAAAATAAAACCAAGAAATAATGTTGTCTGTCAAATAATTCAATTCTGCAGGACCTCCGGGACAAATCACAAACCTAGAAGACTGCCCAGCGTCAGCTTCCTGCGGCCCACCCTCTCCACCAGCCACACTCCCAACATGGTGAACACAAAGTTTGTGGCAGCAGTTGCAGAAGACAACCAGATCGCCTGCTTAATGTCCCGCACCCCCGCCATCTGCAGAATAGTTGCACTGTAGTACCTGGATATGGGAGATGAAAGAAAAGCCTATTAACATTTAGACACAAATCCAACTGAACACTTTTTTAAGTAAAGGTAAAGGTACAGTGCAGATACAATTCAAATACAAAAGATACTGAAAAATTATCAAATAAGTTCCAACCATGGTAAGAAAAAAGGAAGCAGCAGGATTTCTGATTGAGGATGCTACGGAGAAGATCATTCATAATCATACAGTCGCTATTACAAGAGGAACAGACGACCTACATGATGGTGTTTACTCCCGACAGCTGCTGGAACATCTGGAGGCCGCAGCCGACGAAGAGAGCCCGTCGAGTCGGACCGTATTTAAGCATTCGCAAAATAACAATCCCTCCTGTAAGGACACAAAGTCTCGGATAAACATTCAACTCATTCCTTTTTGTGTTAATGTCACTCTGTACACAAGTAGACAACACTCGCAGCTTTAATCTTTTTTTTCAGGTTTCGCAAATATCATTCACCTCCGCCGGACTCCTTCTCCTCGTCCTCGATGCTGCTCCTGATGGAGTCGTACTCCTCGTCGACGTTCTGGCCGCCTCGGATGCGGCTCAGAGCGTGCCGGGCCTCTTGGCTCCGCCCCTTTTGGAGGAGCCAGCGGGGGCTCTCCGGCAGGAAGAGGAAGCCACAAAACTGCAGCACTGCTGGGACAACGGACAGACCTAGCATGTACCTGTGAGATGGAGAGGAGGAGGTGAAGACATGCTGGAGGAAGCATGCCTGTGCTGTAACACCAAACACTGAGTTTCAGCTTTAGGCCTGATATTAAATACCAAACACTTCACCTGTGGATCTGACACCGTCGTGACATTTAAATGACAGATGTTGGAGGCTACAAAAAAATATGGTGAGATCTTTGTAACACTCCAACACATTGTACATGATAGGCTACAGGGCAGGACAAGCGGTTGACCAATCACAACAGAGCTGGCCAGTTAACCAATCAGAGCAGACTGGGCTCTGGTTTCAGACAGAGGGTGAAAGGAGGTGCTGCAGCACAGGTATGAGAAAAGTAAAGAGCTTTTTGAATGTCAAACTACAGTGAACGGCTGTTGTGGAAATTTACCGGCAGAGAAACGTACCTCCAGCCGCCGTGACTCATGTAGCTGAACGCTCCATCGATCAACGTAGCGACGAACTGTCCGCCGGTGATGAAGAGGTTGTTGATGGTGACCAGCTGACCTCTCAGGTGAGGGGGGGAAGCCTCAGCGATGTATACAGGAACTGTCATAGAGGCAACGCCTGATGGGAGAACCAGAAAGGGTTTTATTTTGATACACACACAAACATTTCCCAAAACATTAATTCAATTCATTTGTTGTTGGGACATTAGGTTCTACTTTTCCATTTAGTCCGGTTCTTCTTTCAGGCAAATACAATCCAATAGTAGTGTTGGACAAATAAATACAACTAGAATCACCACGTTGCACTTTAGAGCTCCTGTAGCTGTAGTTACTTTGCAGATTTACTGAATACGTTTTGCACGGCAGTATTTCTGATTTGACTTAGTAGTGGAAAAGGGATTTGGACATTTTGGGGTGGGAAAAGTGTAACGGTGTCAATTACCTGGATGAATAAGGTGTTAATGTATCAAAATGACATGCTTTCACCAACGCACCTATGCCCAAACCAACTATGACTCTTCCCACTAGAAGAACCACCTTGTCGGGGGCTAAACTCAGGATGATGCCTCCAATGGTGAAGATGAAACTGGCCAACAGGATGCAAAACCTACGGCCCAGCCAGCCGTTCAAGGAGCCTCCCGCCAGGGCGGAGAAGGCTGCGGCCCAAACAGTGCTGGACACCAGCAGCTCCTGCCATAGAGAGCTCAGGTTCATCTCCTTCTTCAGGAGCAGCATGGCCCCGGAGACCACCCCGGTGTCGTACCCGAAGATAAACCCCCCCAGGCCAGAGAATAGCGCCAACATATATACGAAGCATGGCTTGGAGGCGTTTTGGTCCAGGAGATGCCCACTAGTGGAGGATGGAGGTCCGATGAGGCTCTGGTCTCCATCATCCCCTGCTTTCTGTCTGCTTCTCCCCATATGGCCGTTCATGTACTTCAGGCTGTATTCATCCTGGCTGCGGCTGCTGCTGGTGGACATAAGGTGAAAGTTAGTTTATTTATAAAGCACATTTCAGACACAAAGGCAATTCAAAGTGCTTTACATAGGCAATAACACATAACAATTAAAACAAAGTCAATTCAACAGAAAGACAATTCATAAAAGAGATAGAAATGTGTTAAAAAGAGACATTGTAAATACACATGATTGCTGAAAGAAGTGCAATGTTAAAACATAGTTAAATGACCTCTGGAAAAGCAGCATTAAAGAGCAAGGTGTTCAGCCCTCAGATTCTCATGAAGTAGAGGAACGTAGAGGAAACAAGGAGGTCATGTGCCAGCAAATGAAAAACTCCCTCAACACAGAGCAGGGTTGAGAAGAAGTTGCCCCAAACAAAAGAAGGTAGTAAGGCTGCATTTTTCGGAATAGCAGACGTCCAGGAACAGGAAGCAGCCAAAACGTCGAGATTTAAACAGCTATATCTGCTCCATACATATCGTTTCCTTACAAACCATTGTTTTTGAATGTGCATACGGCTATATTATACAGCAACGCTGATGAACGGTTAACTTTAAAGACTCCAAAATGACTAAAAACAATTTTTTAATAACCGAAGCCGCTAAAGCGCTGCAACGGGAGCCGCCATTTGTAATGTTTACACTGACGTCACATGGCGCGAGTCACCTGATCTGACCCGCAGCAAAAAGAGGCAGAAATTAAACGTTTTCCAACTATTTGTAATTTAAAAATCCAACAATTAGGTGTATTCATAAATAAAAGGAGTCTTGCACATTCCGAAATATTTTAATTATTTAAGAAAACGTTTTTTTAGCAACCAATTTAGTTTCTATGTATTTCAGACACTTAAACTGCTTGCTGCTGCTGCTGCTGCTGCTGCTTACTAAAATGATATATTATTTTTGTAAATCGTTGTTTATCGGCAATGATGTTAAAACATATATTCAGATAGTTGTCCATGTCCTTGGTATATCCGTCTAAAAAAACGTTTTAATGTCTACCGAAACTACAAATCACGTAAACATAATTAGTAATTGACCTAGCTGCTTGCATGAATCATACAGTGTATGATTTATGTGTATGACATACACACAGGTATTTCCAGTTTTACATGGACAGTTGTCATTTTGGGCGTGTGGTGAGAATATGTCAAAAGCCAATTGTAGTTTCTGAGAATGCATTGGAGCGGTATGTAGCCTATTGATTTATTAATAGAGACTCAAAGTGCAATACACTACAGGCTGAGCTTAAAAGTTAAAATCCACAGCATGTCACACACATTCAATTCACACAGGCTATGTAAGCTGGCGAATAACATATCACTTAAGACAAGGTAAACTATTACACGCCAACATCACACAAAACAACCAGCTGAACACATCTGTGCAAAAATAAACCCAACTCTACCTGTAAAACGCTTCTTCTAGTGCAGTGCATTTGGCGTCCTCTTCAACAATAGGGAAGTTTGGCTGATCATATGATCATGTCGCAAAGGTAACCGCCCATTTACATTATGATGAACCATAATAGCCTCCGGTGATCCTCTCATAGCACACAGCTATTTACCTTCAAGCCTTGTCAAACATCAGGAATTGGCATTGATCGGAATATATCAGGGAAATAAAGAGTGAACAAAGTGTCCCATCCTATTTTCATGCCAGTTGTTTCGCCTTAAAAAACTAAATGATAATGAATGGTGGATGATTTGGCAAACTAATAGCATAGATTTCATTTTATATTGTTTAAAGATCATCTGGACTATTTGTCTTTTTATTTAGATACGTTATAAGATGCAAATAAGAGATAATTGTATTAGATATTGTAATAATACAATTCCTCAATCCATATCTTTCACAATTTGGTTATTGGTTTATTTCCAATTCTTACACAAATGAAACTACATCTGACTCAGTTTGACACGTGGTGATATTAGTATTATAAAAAAATAACTACCTTCCATGTTGTGTACCGTAAATACAGTAATAGTTGCGCAGATAAACCCCAAATTGATGGTGGCAGCAGAAGAACAGACATAATCATTAAATAAATCGCATTTTTGTCAGAGTTTATGTATGCCGAATATACCTTAAAATAAGTAATTCCACTTTTTAATATTTTCTGTACCAGCTAAGTATCCTTGCCTATTTAGAATCAAACATTACATATTTGATTTTTTAAATGGAATACGGCGTGAATCAGTGCTGCTCGTCTCTGCTTTTTAAATCGGTAAATCAGTGACTGACATCAGACACCGGGGCGGGAGTGAAGCTGTGAAATTACAGTCAATTTAATTTGATTTAAAAACGATTCGGCGGTATTATATTATCAACATACAAACCTTACCGACAGAAAAACGTCCATTGAGTTACAGTCAAACGAATTTCTGATACCATTACGGATTTATAAAGAGAACTGGACACAGCGTTCATTCCTATGAGAGTTGCTCAGTGGCGCGTGAAGCCCAAAACAGAACGACTGCAGATTCAAAAAGTACCCATTCACGGGCCCACAGAGCATGCGCAGTTGAGTTGGAGAAAAAATAACTAGATTCAGCTTTTAGCGCATTTTACAACTTTAAAACCCTGATTAGTTAAATAAGGGCTATTCAAGTGTTGATGCTGGGTAGTTTATTTGGCAACAAATTAATATATACGCTGACTTACAGACTTCTCTTTCCCAATGTAAGTTGATGGGAAAACGTATTTTGATCACAAATAACGTCACGGAAGCTGTAGTACCACCGTTTGACCACTACGACCATTCATAAAAATCAGCTTCAACTGCCGGCACACTTCCTGTAAGCTCGGATACCGACCCCACTGTTTACTTCCAGTTTCCTCTTTACAACGGGAAGTTTTTTCTGGCCCGCAGACTGCAGTCATATGATCTGACCATAAGGAAGGAGGAACACGTCTGCCGGAGAGGAACTGCTGGTCTTTCCCGCAGAAAACCTCAGAAAGTAAAAAACTCCGACAAAAGAGGAACATGTTTCACTGCCAGAAGAAAGTTTGCGTAGGACGGTGATGTCAGGATCGAAACTCATTCACACTGACAGCTTCTCTATTTGTGACTGTCACTCAGCCGGATTGTAGCTAGTGTAATATTATGTAATATAGCTATTATTGAGCAATGTGATTTATTTTTTTCAGTCACTTTTACTCGTTTTTTCTCACGCAATGCCGCAGCAATGCTCAAATCACAGCTGTTCTGATGGATTCACCTAAATGCAAACTTGTCAGCTGGAAAAGTGTTTTTTAAAGAACATGGTTAACCAGGAGGAGTTGGAAGAAAGGTTGAAGAAACTTGTGGTGAGGCTGAAAATCCCACAAGAAGACAGACAAGTGTGCACGCTGGTTCAGATCATCCAGGATCTGCTTTTCCTGGCTCACACCGACAATGGTAGGAAACTCTCTCTTCCTGCATGTGTTTCCTCTGGACATGTTGTTGGACTCAGCCTTTGGTTCAACACGTACTCCTTTACTGAAGTGTTACTAATATAAAGTAACTCTGATCTTGTACTCGAGTAAAAGTAGAAGTACCACAGTGTAGGAATACTCTGTTATAAGTAAAAGTCCTGCAATCAAAAGGTCAAGTAAAAGTAGAAAAGTATTAAACTAAAGTCTGATTTTAAGAGTTGATTATATTTCATATCATTAATCCACATCTGCCAAGTAAAGGTATAACACACATTTTGTGGAGTAAAAGTATACGATTAACCTCTGAGTTCTAGATGAGTAGAAGTACAAGTACAACACATTACAATACTCAGTTAAAGTACTAGTATCTCCAAATTGTACTTTAGTAGTGTACTTGAGTAAATCTACTAAGTTACACTGCACGTGCATAATGCTGCTGATCGTAAAAGCCATGGTTTTCCTTGTTCATGTTGTTGGACTTGTTTCAGTCTCTGGTACAACACGTTCTCAGATCCTTTACTGAAGTGTTACTAATATAAATAGCAATGACTTTATTATATGGCACACCAATACAAGGTCCATAGCGAGAAATAGTGATAGCACAGTGTAAAATACTCCATAGCTACAGTAAGTATTGCAGTTTAATTTAGGCTAAAATCAGCATGATATAGTTATACTTAAAATATGAAAATACTCAGTATGTAGACAATTGCTGTCATTTTGGCGTTTGGATAATTATGTTAACATGATAGCATTATTTTAATACTGCAGTCTGTGTAGCTCTGTAGCTTAAATGGCACCTTTTCTAGACGTGCACAATGACAACAAGATAACCATAATACATGTTAGTTGATCATACGTTTTCTTTGTAAAAGCCTTATCTGTAGTGTAACGACTGCAATTAAAGGAGAATAAAGTACCGTATGTTCTTGTTAAAGCTGACACAAATTGTTGCGTGAAATGGAAAGACTTATGCACAACACTTGTTCTTTGTTATTGAAGTATCCACCACACTGCTTTAGAGTGACTTTGTGTGGTCTGAACAGTTCTTCATGTCTGTCTCGGTTCCTTGTGCGTATTTATCGTACTTGTATTTTTTCCCATGTACTTTTACTGCTCTACATCTAACACATATTTACAGTAGCTAGTGTGCAGATAAAGATAAGACCCATACTCTCGGGACATGGATGAATTGCTGTATTTCAATGGTTTAATCCAACTGAGCAACATCTGTTTTTAATCGTAAGATAGTACACATTATAAAATATTTTACAGTTCACTGTTCTGATAACATGGATGTGCTTTTGTGTATCTGAAGGTCTGTATTTGAATACCGAACGTCTCATCGATCCTCGTTATCGGTAGACTATTCTCCAAGACTGTTGATGTAATGTATCACAAGGCGTGTGAAGGACTGTCCGGTTACTCAAAGCATCATTTCTTCCCATCTGTTGCAGCAGCTGAACTGTTTGAAGGGAAACGCGTCCATGCCCCCCTCATGCTGGTGCTCTCGTCCTACAGTAGCAGCAAGGGGGTCCAGCAGGTACCTCACACAACTCTGATTACTTCCCTTTTGCATCAGATGTGTGCTATCAAGCCATCTTGGACTTAGACAGATAACACACGCACACTTCAAACTGTGCCTTTAAAGCCAGATTTAAAAGGCCAAAATGAAACCATAGTATTCTATCTTAAACGAGACACACATATGTACAGTTAGTACAACAGCATCACCTGCGTACTATAAAAGTAACCCACAGCTGAAAGGCTCACACCTGATGCAGCATGTGTCTGGCGTCTCGTGACTGCACCTTATCACAGTGTCAATGTGACACAAACTGAAAGTGAGATTATGATCAGTCAGTCATAACAGTCTCATATAAAGAGTAAAACATCATCTGTATTATTCAAATGGTTCCCCATAAGAGCTGTAGGCAGTTTGTTGGCCAGTAAATATGGTTTAAACCAGATGTAGCTGTTAGACAGTATCTAGCTGCTGTCCCTTTGTCAAGGTCAAGGTTCTTTATTTGTCAAACGAACATAGCTACAGTGTAGTTATGTCGATGACAATCTTGTGTCACAGGCTTCTCCAACAATGCAACACAAAACACTGATAAACAGAAAAATATAGTGCAAGTAAATAGTAATACAAAAAGAAAAATAGTTTAAAAAAGTGAAATAGTGCAATGAGAGTCTATATGCAAGTCATTGAAATATGATATATTGGGTAAATAGATGCTCGTCGCTGCAGTCGAGGTCCTCCATGGATGGCAGCTCCGTCCTGGTGATGTTCTGTGCAGTTTCCACCACCCTCTGTAAAGCCTTACGGTTGAGGGAGGTGCAGCTGCCGTACAGGCCGTGATGCAGCCAGTCAGGATGCTCTCTATGGTGCAGCTGTAGAAGGTCAGGATCCTCTCTATGGTGCACCTGTAGAAGGTCAGGATGCTCTCTATGGTGCACCTGTAGAAGGTCAGGATCCTCTCTATGGTGCAGCTGAGGTCAGGATCCTCTCTACAGTGCACCTGTAGAAGGTCAGGATGCTCTCTATGGTGCACCTGTAGAAGGTCAGGATCCTCTCTATGGAGCACCTGTAGAAGGTCAGGATCCTCTCTATGGTGCACCATAGAGAGGATCCTGACCTTCTACAGGTGCACCATAGAGAGGATCCTGACCTTCTACAGGTGCACCTGTAGAAGGTCAGGATGCTCTCTATGGTGCACCTGTAGAAGGTCAGGATCCTCTCTATGGAGCACCTGTAGAAGGTCAGGATGCTCTCTATGGTGCACCTGTAGAAGGTCAGGATGCTCTCTACGGTGCACCTGTAGAAGGTCAGGATCCTCTCTAGCACCTGTAGAAGGTCAGGATCCTCTCTAGCACCTGTAGAAGGCCAGGATCCTCTCTGGTGCACCTGTAGGGGGTCAGGATCCTCTCTGGTGCACCTGTAGAAGGTCAGGATCCTCTCTAGCACCTGTAGAAGGTCAGGATCCTCTCTAGCACCTGTAGAAGGCCAGGATCCTCTCTGGTGCACCTGTAGGGGGTCAGGATCCTCTCTGGTGCACCTGTAGGAGGTCAGGATCCTCTCTACGGTGCACCTGAGGTCAGGATGCTCTCTATGGTGCACCTGTAGAAGGTCAGGATCCTCTCTAGCACCTGTAGAAGGCCAGGATCCTCTCTAGCACCTGTAGGAGGCCAGGATCCTCTCTACGGTACACCTGTAGACGTTGCAGAGTATCCTGGAGTCCATGCTTTACAACTATACAATTGTAAAGACACAAAAAATATGACATAGTCTCTATCGCACTCACATTTATAAAGCACAGATCAACACACAAATACCTGTATATGTTTATCAGCACAACGATAACATTACAGTGAATTAACAGTCAAAGAAATGTTGAGTTAAGACTGGTTTGTTGTTTGATACCTTTTTAACGTGCAACCTATTCATGCGTGATTTAGTCTCTTACTGTTCAGCAGTTTGCTTTACATCGAGTAAAATGATCCTGCCTTCATAGTTTTCTGTCAGATACAAGAGCTCATTGATTTTGGCTTTGCTACCGAGTCACGTTTTGCACCTTTGTGTCCTCAGGGGGAACATTGCCTGAGCATAATACAAGTAAATATAGACAGTGAACACATAGATTTAGATTTCAGTTAGAAATTCAAGGTTTTTACTACATCTGTCCTTTTCTTATTCCGACAGTTTGACTGCTTGAGTGTGTGACGGTG
The DNA here is from genome assembly GCA_902827135.1 of Harpagifer antarcticus. Lineage (NCBI taxonomy): Eukaryota > Metazoa > Chordata > Actinopteri > Perciformes > Harpagiferidae > Harpagifer > Harpagifer antarcticus. The sequence goes on from CADEHL010000998.1 coordinate 4,119,613, forward strand.
TGATTTCCTCCCCACAGGTGGGATGGTCATTGCTGTGCCGGCTGATTGAAATCTGCCCCGACACTCTGGAGCAGCTGACCAGACCTCTGCAGGCCGCCAAGGAGTGGGAGGTCCTGGGAGTGCACCAGTAAGTCAAGATATTCGTACTAGGGGAGGTGTGTGGGGCAGTGGATAGATCCTTGGGCTGGGGATCAGAGGGTCACAGGTTCAAACCCCACTGCAGTCAGCATGTCGTTGTGTCCCTGAGACACTTCACCCCACATTGCTCCTGTGGGGATTGTCCACAGTATTGAGTATGTAAGTCGCTTTGGATAAAAGCGTCTAACAAGTAACATGTAATGTACTGATGGTGCATTTGTTCTCCCTCAAAGCATCGCTGTAGCAACCTCGCATAACGTTTAGCATGGCTGTGAACTCGTTGGCTGCGTCTCACTTCTCTTATTTTTCATTTCCTCGCTCCTCGGGCTCGGTGTCACCGGAAGTTGATTTGTCTGCGCCATCTTGAGTAGCGTCCCAGTGGCCTTATTTGTGCCGGAGGATCGAGGAGCGATAACGGAGGAACCACCAGACCATCCTCCGGTGAAACCCTCAGACACTCGCCCCGCCCCCTTACTGTGTATCGCTCACTGATTGGACGATGCAGCGCATGCACTGATCTGGCTGCTGTCAGACGATCAGCTGTGCAGCGTCATCACAGACGGACGTCGCTTCACGTGACGCTCCGGAGGAAAGGACGTCCCATTGCTCTTAAAACTCATTTCCCTGCTTCTCGTTGTTTCCTTGCGTCTCTCCTTGCTTCCCTGGTGGGAGGGACTAGAGGACGCAAGTGAGGGACGCAAGGAATCCATTTAACCGAAGTGAAGCGCACCCTACGTCTTGTTACTTTAGACATGAGTCACATCCTCATAAACACGGTTAGTGTTCCAAATAGAAGTGAGAATAATAGTGAGAGTTGCCTAACATTTGGAAATACAGTTTCATTAATCATATAATAATATATATAACCTCAGTTTTTTTTATTTGAAGGTTTATTAGAATATGTGTATCGGTAAATATTTATAGTAGACCATTTTTAATCCAACTTTGTGTCATCAATACCATCATCATGAGTGTCCAGATGACCTTAATAGATATTGACTTTAAGAACATCTGTGTACAAATGATATGTACACAATTTCAGTTCCTGTTCATCGCACAGAATCAGCTGTGGTTTTATTACAGTTCAACACAATGTCAGTTTGACCTGATGTTGTCTTTTCCCTATTCACCTTTTCAGTCCCTTTTTGTATCGCTGTCTAGCTGTCTAACATTTCCTCTAAATCACTTTGTATTTCACCAAGCTGTTCCAAGAAGTGTGCTCGGATAAATAGAGGTTGTAGAATACTTTTTGACCCTAAGGACATGCAGCTTTAAAGGTCCCATGTCATGGCCATTTCTACTGAACATAATTCCATTGTTGAGGTCTACTAGAACAGATTTATATTGTGCAATGTTCCAAACTCACATTGGTTTCTCACAGCATCTCTGTAAAGTGTGTTCACTCTGTCCTAAACGGCTTGTTGGAGCTCCTCCCCCCCCTCCCCCTGTGAGCCCAGTGTGCTCTGATTGGTCGGGACGTTGCGAGGCTCGCTGCTCAGTGAGCTGAGTGTGGTTTCCGGGTCGGCGATACAGCGAGGCAGCGTGAAACTCATCCTGAGCACACAAACACTCACAGCCGAAGTAAAAACATTAAGTGTGGCTTGATATTGAGTAAGAAGAAGGTTTATAACGCTGTGAGAATGGGTCTGGGTTTGCTGCGAGCATTTCTCCACCATCCCACTCCTCTATTACCAACCAGGGAGCTCTATGCAAGTCAATGGGACTCCCTGTTAGTTGAACATGCACGCTAAAGGTCCTGGTGTGTGAGGAGCTCCGTGGATTGGATTGGTCTTTTCTGTGTTAGAGTTTGACTCGCTACAGGGTGCACTTTGAGGGTTTGTGACTCTGCAGACCGTTTACATGCAGAAAAAGCTACATAACACAAGGGGACGGGTAATAACCAGAAAAGCATGACATCAAAGTTCCTGGACCTTTCCAAACATTCGGCCCCTGTATACAGACAGTAACAGGATGGACTCGAGTCTCACTCTTGAATCCCTTTCCGTCTTCAGCTCTGGTTAATCCTTCTCTTGTCCTGATGTGTTTCCAGGCAGATCCTGAAGGTGTTCTCTCAGTACAGCTCAGACTGCAGAGTGACCATGGTGGGACTCAGAGCGCTGGCTCTCCTGCTCAGATCAGGTAAACAACAACAATAACAACAACTCAATGTATGCTCAAAAACAAGACCACTCCTACTAAATATGACAAAAGTAAAAAGAGAATTGAAAAGCTTTTGCTGTGCATTAGAGCCGAGCTAATAGGTTGTGATTTTACATTTGATTTTTCATCTGATTGGAATATTTGATTAAGACGGCAAAGTCACGGATCAATATAAAAAAGAAACTTGAAAGTATATGGTTCATAAAGACTTTCAGTGTAATAAGATCAGAGTGAAACTGAAATTGTGAATGTGATATTTTGTACTGTAACATCGAGACATTTCTTTAACTGTGGCCTAAAAACTCTCAAGAAAACGATCAAATTCAATCACATATTTAGTGAAATCCATAATGTGGACACTTTCATCTGCGTCTAGAGAAGATCTTTGTCTGTGACCTATATTCCACCCTGCTTTGTGTGATGTGAAGCTTCACCTAAGAGGGTTAGATCACAAACTGTCTCCACTTGTCTGTGACTCCACAAGGTTAGTGGGGTCACTGCAAGGACCATTCATTAAGCAAGCCGAGGACTTCCTGCTTCTGACGGAAATATTCAAAGAACGCCAAAGGAGAACGAACTCTGAAATGAACTCTGAAGAGATATTCTTATATCAAGGTGGCAACATTGTTGGAACCAAACTTTTCACACTTTCCCGCGGCTGCACGTTTGGGGCAGTTTGCGTCACAACTGATCAAGATGGCCAAAAGATGCTCTGCTCAGACGGCCTTCAAATGATTCTGGAAGAGAGAACCATTTGATGATGTAGAGGAAGAGGTTTCAGAATGTGAGGATCACATTTCTGAGACGTCTGACAGTGACTTTGAAGAAGAGGATGAGATTGAGCATCAGCTAGTTACAGCACCAGCCGGTCAGCGGGCAAAGCAACAAGCAGCACTTTCATTCATTCATGGGATCTAACAAAAGGGCAAATATTAACCGTGCTGTTTAGATTGCTTGTAATTGGGATGAAGTAAACATCTGTTGAGTATTTTAAAATAGTTTGATTGTGTTGACTTGAAGCCCAAAAAGGCAGCGGGTCCACCTGACCCACGGACACTGGCTGAGTGAACACCACACACGGGTTAAATGAGATGGTACCAATTAATACTTCATTTGTCTAAACAAACAATTACGAGATATTCCCTACCTAAACACATAGTGCCGTTTCCCAAACTAACTTGGACACGTGTTCAAATCTTGTTTCTGCAGACATGATTCTTCGGCTGGTGCTGGAGGAGGATGAGGAGGATGTGTTTGTCCTGGTGGTGCAGGCGATGAAGATGTTCCCCAGCAGTGAGGAGGTGCAGCTCCAGGGCTGTGCCGCGCTGCAGCTGCTGCTGGAGGAGGGAGGTGAGCAGGGTTTGACCTCTAATACACTCGGGTGTGGAGTAACATGCATGTCCTTTGTCCTTGTTGAGATGTTAACGGTCATGTACTAGACTAGAGTGACGGTCAAATCTGACTTTTAAATATTATTCTACTCTAAACGGTTCTGAAGAGTCCTGTGAGGCTCATTATGTAGCTTTGCTTTTATTCTTATCTTACCATCAACGTTTGCCTGAATACAAAATAGGTAAACTAAGGTTTATTATTCCAGTCGGCTGTTTGAGGATATTTGTAAGTTCAGCTTCACATCATCCAATTTGACTCGCCTCACATTTTTCTAGGCCACATGTGTCAAACTCAAGGCCCGGGGGCCAAATCAGGCCCGTGGTGGATTTAATTTCGGCCCGCAGGATCATTTCTAATTACTATTAGATCTGACCCGGTGGTTTATTGCACGCACACCTTCACTCCATCCTGAGGGTCTCCTCAGCTCAGAGCCTGAGCCCAAACATTGATGAACTTGCACCCAAGATGAGATGCCAAGTATCTGAGTTAGCATCACAGAGCAGCACACTGAGTTCAATGGATGCTTCCTTCTGCACTTTCTCTCTCACGACAACAGGGCAGGTTTGGTTTCTCTGTGAGGGAAACAGTTTTTCTGAAGCTGTTGTTGGCCTGTGGAGAAATGTAATCATAAGAAATGACTCTGGAAAAGCTGCAGATAGAGCCATAAGAAATGAATGCAACTGATTATTTAATGTTGTTTTTATAGGCAATAATTTAAGCTTTCTTAGTTCCAGGTTTAATATGTGCAATAAGTTCATTTCAATACGTTTTGCAGTAAACATTGAACCAGTCCGGCCCTCGACTAGCACCGAATTTTTTATTTTGGCCCACTGTGTATTTGAGTTTGACCCCCCTGCTCTAGGCTATGCTTTGTCAATCTAAGCTGCACTTGGGCTTAGCCTAAAGCTAACATTATCATCCATCTCAGCCCATACTCGCCTTCTAATAAGCTTCAAACAGCAAGTTACAGGAACAGTTTCACTATAATATAAACATTTACATCGTTTTTTATCTACACAAGCTTCTTGTTCATGAATAGATGCACGCTTCCTCATGAGCACTGATACGCTTTGTGGGTGAAATCTGGTAGAAATAAAACAGTTCTGTTTTGTGGATTATCTTGAGTAGTCCTAGTTTCTGGAACGAGACATTGCCATTATTTTGGAGCGAGGCAGATATCACTACGCCCAATATCTCCAATCCAAATGATCTGGATGTATTGTTCTGGGCTGAACTGTACCTGTTAATAGGCCTACACTTGGCTTGTACATATCTACTTTAACAGCACCGTCTGAAGAGTGACATGCTAACATATTAGCATTTTAGCTAGCCTTTTCTTAACACTATTCCATTTGCCTGTGTCCATACACTGAACATCTTTCTCGTGCCTGTGTTTCCAGTGAGTGATGAGCACCTGGTGGAGTTTGTGGAGAACCAGGATCACGTTGTGGTTCTAGCGGCTCTGCAGAGGTTCTCCGACAGCCCCGAGCTGCTTCTCCAGGCCATGAAGGTTCTGTTGCCTCTGGCCCGCATCGGTGAGACCTCAGGACATCCCTCAGAATGTTTGTGACGTCTAAAAGAGACAAAAAGCAACTAAATGTAGTATTTAAGTAAACCTTAGTTTGTTGAGGACAAGTGGATAGATGCATTAATGTGAACCATAGATGTTTAAACACATAAAGGAAGCTCATAAGATCAAACCTACTGTATATAACCCCACCAGACGATGATGATGTCACGTTAGGCTTTTTGAATGGTCTTGATGGTAATAATTAGATTATGCCTCGAACAGTCGAATGTTTGGCGTTATGCTCCAGAGTAACAACAGCTGTTGAGTTTGTTTGAGGAAAATAGAGACACGGAAACTCTCTCATGGGGAAGAACACAGAAACTCATTAAGTGAGGCTCTGCATCGTTGTCATAAAAACACATTATTATGTAATCTGTTTTACAAGATTACATGCACTCTGAAAGGAAAAAGAGGAACTGAAAGATATCTTACATTGCACAAGTTAAAAGGATATTTTGGGCATTTACTACGACTTTAGTAAACAACTGCTTCTGGCCTGTTCCCAATAGAGTTTCTGAGATCGATACAATATTGGCCTTTTAGCCAGAAATTCTTAAAAGTTAAGATTGACAATAAAAGAACAACATATGTACTGATAAGGACATGTTTTCATTCTCTCTAGATGTTGTAAAGGTGACACTGTTTCTTAATGACCTGAAACGTACGATAATGATGTCATGACGAACTGCTTTTGGAGATGTTGTCTTTTTTATGATCTGAATCGGTGATAAGCTTATCTGATAGTAAGGCCAAGCTATTTCACATGATAGCGCCGCTAGAGTTCCTCCTGTGTGCAAAGCCTCTTTTTGGTCCAATGAACCACAGGCCATGTCTGTTTGTGACATATTACTTTTTCCAGGTATTCCTGAACTCTGAAGTTCTTATCAGTCCGGGCATTAATGGAGCTGGAGTTGAACCAAAAGTGGAAAAGTGGCAAACCTTCAGTCACATGTTTTCTCCACTTTAATCTTTGTCTTTCCACAGATGTAGAAGTTATTACTGTCAGAGGGGCATTCCAGTTATTTGTGAGGGGCTTTTCCCGCCTGGTTGTCTGCATTGTGTTTCATATTTAATTTGTGTGTCCATCTTGAATCTGCTAACTTCAGTTATTGACTTGCAGGTTGTCATTTGAAATAAAGCAGCAGAGATGGCGTCATTGTTCTGAGTCTATGACCTTTTGTCCTTCAGGCAGTAACGTGGAGATGTTTATGTCGGGGGGGTCTCGCTGCTACAGCCTCGTCATCGCAGCTATGGACGCCTTCCCCGAGGAGGAGGGGCTTCAGGAGACCGCCTGCTGCCTGTTCAGGAGCTTCACATCAGGTCAGACTCTCAGATTACGCTTCTACACACTGAGCCGGAGTATAACAACTTATATTAAAACTTAAAGGTCCCCTATCATACTGTTTTTCATCAATATATTATAGGCCTCAGAAATATAGAAACATGTCTCTGAAGTGTTTGTCTCCAAACACTTCAGAGACAAAAAAAAGGATCAAAAAGAGAGAAAATCTTTGTTCCTGAAACTTTCAGAGTCTCTTTCCACAGAGGGGACACATGTTGATGTAGAAGAGACATGAAGAAGAGGGGACACATGTTGATGTAGAAGAGACATGAAGAAGAGGGGACACATGTTGATGTAGAAGAGACATGAAGAAGAGGGGACACATGTTGATGTAGAAGAGACATGAAGAAGAGGGGACACATGTTGATGTAGAAGAGACATGAAGAAGAGGGGACACATGTTGATGTAGAAGAGACATGAAGAAGAGGGGACACATGTGATGTAGAAGAGACATGGAGAAGAGGGGACACATGTTGATGTAGAAGCGACATGACGAAGAGGGGACACATGTTGATGTAGAAGAGACATGAAGAAGAGGGGACACATGTTGATGTAGAAGAGACATGAAGAAGAGGGGACACATGTTGATGTAGACGAGACATGAAGAAGAGGGGACACTGTTGATGTAGAAGAGACATGAAGAAGAGGGGACACATGTTGATGTAGAAGAGACATGAAGAAGAGGGGACACATGTTGATGTAGAAGAGACATGAAGAAGAGGGGACACCATGTTGATGTAGAAGAGACATGGAGAAGAGGGGACACATGTTGATGTAGAAGAGACATGACGGAGAGGGGACACATGTTGATGTAGAAGAGACATGAAGGAGAGGGGACACATGTTGATGTAGAAGAAGGGACATGAAGAAGAGGGGACACATGATGATGTAGAAGAGACATGAAGAAGAGGGGACACATGTTGATGTAGAAGAGACATGGAGAAGAGGGGACACATGTTGATGTAGAAGAGCCTGAAGAAGAGGGGACACATGTTGATGTAGAAGAGACATGAAGAAGAGGGGACACATGTTGATGTAGAAGAGACATGGAGAAGAGGGGACACATGTTTGATGTAGAAGAGACATGAAGAAGAGGGGACACATGTTGATGTAGAAGAGACATGAAGAAGAGGGGTACACATGTTGATGTAGAAGAGACATGAAGAAGAGGGGACACATGTTGATGTAGGAAGAGACATGAAGAAGAGGGGACACATGTTGATGTAGAAGAGACATGAAGAAGAGGGACCCATGTTGATGTAGAAGAGACATGAAGAAGAGGGGGACACATGTTGATGAAGAGACATGAAGAAGAAGGACACATGTTGATGTAGAAGAGACATGAAGAGAGGGGACACATGTTGATGTAGAAGAGACATGAAGAAGAGGGGACACATGTGATTGTAGAAGAGACATTGAAGAAGAGGGGACACATGTTGATGTAGAAGAGACATGAAGAAGAGGGGACACATGTTGATGTAGAAGAGACATGAAGAAGAGGGGGACACATGTTGATGTAGAAGAGACATGAGAGAGGGGACACATGTTGATGTAGAAGAGACATGAAGAAGAGGGGACACATGTTGATGTAGAAGAGACATGAAGAAGAGGGGACACATGTTGATGTAGAAGAGACATGAAGAAGAGGGGACACATGTTGATGTAGAAGAGACATGACGAAGAGGGGACACATGTTGATGTAGAAGAGACATGAAGAAGAGGGGACACATGTTGATGTAGAAGAGACATGACGAAGAGGGGACACATGTTGATGTAGAAGAGACATGAAGGAGAGGGGACACATGTTGATGTAGAAGAGACATGAAGAAGAGGGGACACCATGTTGAGTAGAAGAGACATGAAGAAGAGGGGACACATGTTGATGTAGAAGAGACATGGAGAAGAGGGACACATGTTGATGTAGAAGAGACATGAAGAAGAGGGGACACATGTTGATGTAGAAGAGACATGAAGAAGAGGGGGACACATGTTGATGTAGAAGAGACATGGAGAAGAGGGGACACATGTTGATGTAGAAGAGACATGAAGAAGAGGGGACACATGGTTGATGTAGAAGAGACATGAAGAAGAGGGGACACATGTTGATGTAGAAGAGACATGAAGAAGAAGAAGGGGACACTGTTGATTTAGAAGAGACATGAAGAAGAGGGGACACATGTTGATGTAGAAGAGACATGAAGACAGAGGGGACCCATGTTGATGTAGAAAGAGACATGAAGAAGAGGGGACACATGTTTGTGATGAAGAGACATGAAGAAGAAGGGACACATGTTGATGTAGAAGAGACATGAAGAAGAGGGGACACATGTTGATGTAGAAGAGACATGAAGAAGAGGGGACACATGTTGATGAAGAGACATGAAGAAGAAGGACACATGTTGATGTAGAAGAGACATGAAGAAGAGGGGACACATGTTGATGTAGAAGAGACATGAAGAAGAGGGGACACATGTTGATGTAGAAGAGACATGAAGAAGAGGGGACACATGTTGATGTAGAAGAGACATGAAGAAGAGGGGACACATGTTGATGTAGAAGAGACATGGAGAAGAGGGGACACATGTTGATGTAGAAGAGACATGACGAAGAGGGGACACATGTTGATGTAGAAGAGACATGAAGAAGAGGGGACACATGTTGATGTAGAAGAGACATGAAGAAGAGGGGACACATGTTGATGTAGAAGAGACATGAAGAAGAGGGGACACATGTTGATGTAGAAGAGACATGAAGAAGAGGGGACACATGTTGATGTAGAAGAGACATGAAGAAGAGGGGACACATGTTGATGTAGAAGAGACATGAAGAAGAGGGGACACATGTTGATGTAGAAGAGACATGGAGAAGAGGGGACACATGTTGATGTAGAAGAGACATGACGGAGAGGGGACACATGTTGATGTAGAAGAGACATGAAGGAGAGGGGACACATGTTGATGTAGAAGAGACATGAAGAAGAGGGGACACATGTTGATGTAGAAGAGACATGAAGAAGAGGGGACACATGTTGATGTAGAAGAGACATGGAGAAGAGGGGACACATGTTGATGTAGAAGAGACATGAAGAAGAGGGGACACATGTTGATGTAGAAGAGACATGAAGAAGAGGGGACACATGTTGATGTAGAAGAGACATGGAGAAGAGGGGACACATGTTGATGTAGAAGAGACATGAAGAAGAGGGGACACATGTTGATGTAGAAGAGACATGAAGAAGAGGGGACACATGTTGATGTAGAAGAGACATGAAGAAGAGGGGACACATGTTGATGTAGAAGAGACATGAAGAAGAGGGGACACATGTTGATGTAGAAGAGACATGAAGAAGAGGGGACCCATGTTGATGTAGAAGAGACATGAAGAAGAGGGGACACATGTTGATGAAGAGACATGAAGAAGAAGGACACATGTTGATGTAGAAGAGACATGAAGAAGAGGGGACACATGTTGATGTAGAAGAGACATGAAGAAGAGGGGACACATGTTGATGTAGAAGAGACATGAAGGTGACCTTTAAGGCGCATCTTGATCACCCTCTAACTCCACCAACAACATTTTAGTTGGTCTATGTTGTGGATAAATGTGTTGTTGGTGTCAGCCATGTTGTCCCTATGTCCAAGTTGAGTGGATCCAAATGTTGCAATAGAGGACTAGAACATCTAGTTTCTTTTGGTAAGTTATTTATTCATGTTGTGCTAAAATAAAGAAGAGATACTATTTATCTGTTCAGGTGTTGTTGTTTAAGTACACTAGCAATACCATAGTACATATATGTTCATAGTTTACTTTAGTGTGTATTGTAACATTTAATAACCTCAGTTCCTCTGACAATGATTAACTGAGTATCTCCTCACTTGTTGACGTTCAGTGATAACTCTGTTTGCTAAATCAATGAACCCTCACTGTTAGTCCAGCAGTGTTTGGATTGTACTCACCCTGATGTGTTTGCCAGAACACATTAAGATTAAAGGGGTCAATAAAGACACCTGTTTTACCCAGGGTGCGCTTGTTTTCGTGTCTCCTCGTAGAGAGTTACTACAACATCCTGGTTCTGAACGGGGTGCAGAGGATCGTAGTGAGAGCCTGTCAGCGTTTCCCCGACAACGCCAAGCTGCAGGCGGCCGCTCTGTCCTGCCTGGCTGACCTGAGTGAGGACACACACACACACACACACACACACACACACACACACACACACACACACACACACACACACACACACACACCACACACACACACACACACACACACACACACACACACACACACACACACACTTCAGGGGACATTACATTGACTTACATGCATTTCCTGAAGACTTATCCTAACTTTAACCATAACCAAGTCTTCACCCTAAAATTAATGATTGCCCTCATGGGGACCTCCAATTTGTCCCCATAAGGGAGGCGAGTCCCCACACGTGACTATGTAAACAGATTTAGGTCCCCACAAGTATAGTAATGCTAGGACACACACACACCCACACACACACACACACACACACACACACACACACACACACACATACCATGTATACATCACTTCAGGGGACATTACATTGCCTTTCATGCATTTCCTGGAGACTTATTCTAACCTTAACCATAACCAACACATGCCTAACCCTTAACCTTACCCTTAACCTTACCCTAAACCTAAACCTAACCAAGTCTTCACCCTAAAATTAATGATTGCCCTCATGGGGACCTCCATTTTGTTCCCATAAGGGAGGCGAGTCCCCACACGTGACTATGTAAACAGATTTAGGTCCCCACAAGTATAGTAATGCTAGGACACACACACACACACACCCGCTATATTTAACCCCTATATTTATACACACACTGATGAAAACAGAACAGTGCCTGAACCTCAACATAACATCACACGGCAGTGTTATACGAAGAAGATAAATGATACGACACACAGTTATTTAGAATCTGTTGGAGGTAAAGAAGTCTGTCGTTGTCAAGCTCTCCAACTCTTGTCTGTAGTTTCTAGTCTTTAAACCAAAACAATAGATCGATATCCAGGAGATTGAACCCACTTAAAGTCAACAGACTACTTTTCTTTGACCTTATTTCTAAGCAGCTATGTATCGAGCTTAGTCAACTACGAGATATTCCCATCAAGCTGCAAAAGCACAGCCATCAGAGGATTAACAATGAGTCCTCAGTAGAAAAGTGCACATAAATTGATTGTCTGTGAAGGACAAGTTGTATGTTTTTCAGCACACGGCCGTTGATAAGGACAGAATATGCTGTGATAATATCTCGTACAGTGGAGTTATTCACACGGCATTCTCTCCGTCTGTTAGCCGTGACCATCGTACAGAACAAAGCCGTGGCGGAGCAGGGTCTGGAGGAGGGGGAGGCGGAGGAGAACAGGGGTCGGGAGGAGGTGGAGGACATGGGTCTGGGCTGGATGGAGGCCTGCTGCTCGGCGCTGGAGCTCCACGCCGCGGATCCAGACGTTCAGGTCAGTGTCAAGTCAAGTCTCAATAAAAGACCCCCTATCACCCCAGCCACAAACCGCTCTGTCTGCTATCATCAGGTCTAAAAGCAGCAGACTCAGGGACAGTTTCATTCCACAGGCCATGAGACTGTTAAACACCTGATGTTTGAAAGGACATCCATCCGTTACACTTACAAATTATTTATTTAATATATCATATTCCAATTACTTGTATATAGACTATTGTATCTGTTTAAATGTGTTGCACTGTTGGAGGAGCCTGTGACGTCAGATTTTCATTGACATTTCTACACTGTAGCTATGTACAAAAAGTGCTTCAGTCCCTCCAGCTACAGACCATATTTCACAAAGAAGCACTTTTCTAACAGTCTCTAACTTGCGTCAATCCTTTCTGCCGCCTCAGGAAGCTGCCAGCTGGGCCATCCATAATCTGCTTCTGCACGGAGTGAAGCATTCAGAGGTGGAGCAGGAAGAGAGGTACCACCGTCTGAGGGTTTCAACACTTAAAGGACTTTATTATAGGTCTCAGATACAGAGATTTGGTTACAAAGAACTCAATGGTGCTCTAGGAGGAGATTCAGGTGATAAGGGGGGGGGGGGTTACCTTGGTTGCTGATTGGCTAATGGTTACACAAGACAAAACATCGTTATGACATCATAATGTGGCCGAACTCTGATCAGCTCATTTTCAGACAGGTTTTTATAGAAATGGATCAAAAAGAGAGAAAATCTTTGTTCCTGAAACTTTCAGAGTCTCTTTCCACAGAGGGGACACATGTTGATGTAGAAGAGACATGAAGAAGAGGGGACACATGTTGATGTAGAAGAGATATGGAGAAGAGGGGACACATGTTGATGTAGAAGAGACATGAAGAAGAGGGGACACATGTTGATGTAGAAGAGACATGAAGAAGAGGGGACACATGTTGATGTAGAAGAGACATGAAGAAGAGGGGACACATGTTGATGTAGAAGAGATATGGAGAAGAGGGGACACATGTTGATGTAGAAGAGACATGAAGAAGAGGGGACACATGTTGATGTAGAAGAGACATGAAGAAGAGGGGACACATGTTGATGTAGAAGAGACATGAAGAAGAGGGACCACATGTTGATGTAGAAGAGACATGAAGAAGAGGGGACACATGTTGATGTAGAAGAGACATGAAGAAGAGGGGACACATGTTGATGTAGAAGAGACATGAAGAAGAGGGGACACATGTTGATGTAGAAGAGACATGAAGAAGAGGGGACACATGTTGATGTAGAAGAGACATGAAGAAGAGGGGACACATGTTGATGTAGAGGAGACATGAAGAAGAGGGGACACATGTTGATGTAGAAGAGACGTGAAGAAGAGGGGACACATGTTGATGTAGAAGAGACGTGAAGAAGAGGGGACACATGTTGATGTAGAAGAGACATGAAGAAGAGGGGACACATGTTGATGTAGAAGAGACATGAAGAAGAGGGGACACATGTTGATGTAGAAGAGACATGAAGAAGAGGGGACACATGTTGATGTAGAAGAGGGGGCACATGTTGATGTAGAAGAGACATGAAGAAGAGGGGACACATGTTGATGTAGAAGAGACATGAAGAAGAGGGGACACATGTTGATGTAGAAGAGACATGTAGAAGAGGGGACACATGTTGATGTAGAAGAGACATGAAGAAGAGGGGACACATGTTGATGTAGAAGAGACATGAAGAAGAGGGGACACATGTTGATGTAGAAGAGACATGTAGAAGAGGGGACACATGTTGATGTAGAAGAGACATGAAGAAGAGAGGACACATGTTGATGTAGAAGAGACATGGAGAAGAGGGGACACATGTTGATGTAGAAGAGACGTGAAGAAGTGGGAGGGGACACATGTTGATGTAGAAGAGACGTGAAGAAGAGGGGACACATGTTGATGTAGAAGAGACATGAAGAAGAGGGGACACATGTTGATGTAGAAGAGACGTGAAGAAGAGGGGACACATGTTGATGTAGAAGAGACATGGAGAAGAGGGGACACATGTTGATGTAGAAGAGACGTGAAGAAGTGGGAGGGGACACATGTTGATGTAGAAGAGACGTGAAGAAGAGGGGACACATGTTGATGTAGAAGAGACGTGAAGAAGAGGGGTCACATGTTGATGTAGAAGAGACATGAAGAAGAGGGGACACATGTTGATGTAGAAGAGACGTGAAGAAGAGGGGACACATGTTGATGTAGAAGAGACGTGAAGAAGTGGGTTTTGCAGAACAGGTGACCTTTTAAAAGCCCAAAGGAATGATAAATGGACCTCTTTTTAGATCAGGAGATTGCAGGAAATCAGATATAATTAAGTGTTCAGCACGTCTTGCTTTTCATGTCATCAGGGTTGAATAAGACATGAAGGAATATGTCTTCTAAGGGGATGTCCTTGTTGCCCGTGGTGTGTTTTCAGGACTCCTGTCCACAGACAGCTGATGGTGGCCATGCTGCTCCACTCCTCCTCTCCCCGAGTGTTTCAAGCTGCTACCAGCGCCATCTCAACACTGCTCACACACAACAGTGAGTCTCCAACACTATCATTGAGATTAAAGCAATTATATGATATTTGATATATTACCTTACAATGATGTGAAAAGTGGTTGAGCTTAACTTTTTAGTAGCCATGATATAAACCTGCAAAGAAAATATTAAATATGCAGATGTGAATTAAGTTGCCATTTTGGAAAGTTTTAAGTTACAGGTGGATTTACTAACACAATTGAACATAAAGGTTTCATCAACTTTAGATTTTGAGCCTTTTTTAGTCAATTCATTTCCAGTGTGGGTCTAAAACATTAATGATGTTTTGTTTGATAAGAGAGAAAGACATCAGGGTTTTTATACAATTATACATTTAGCCTTTTCTTGTTAACTTCTAGGATATCTCAATGTTGTATTCTCCGATTTGTCATCTCAGGTTCAGCATGTGTTGTTGGCTCGTACAGTGAATGTCTGCCTCCTCTGTCTGCAGGTAAGATGCGCTCTCTGCTGCTGTCCAGTGGCCTTCATGTCAACTTAGTGGAGATGATGAAGAGACACTCAAACTCGGCTCAAGTTTCCATCAGCGCCTGTAATCTGCTCAAACTGCTCTTCCAGGGAAGGTGGGCAAAAACACAGTTTGTCCAACTTGGGGGTCATTTGTCTATAGTGCTTTTATTTTCAAACGTGTTTATTATGAAGTTATAATCTTCAAGGAATGATATTTTCTGAATCTGTGCGTCTGCAGGACGGCCAGTCTGGATGAGCTGACCATGGCCATGACTCAGATCCTGATCAGCATGAAGGTCCACAACTTCCAGCCGGAGGTTCAGCTGGAGGCGCTGCAGGCCAGCCTCGTCTTCCTCTGCCCAGGTGACACATCAGAGGTCACCTGACTAGGACATGTTGAGGTTATATGCTGACCTTTTCTAGGAATCCAAGGCTGCCCTGGGTCAGGTGCTGGTGTTTAACCTGCAAAGGATTTGTTAAAAGGGTGAAAGAAACATATACTGTGAATTCACAGGCGTGGGTACGTGTAAAAGAATACGTCTCATATACAATATCCAGTATTACATTACATTGCATTTAGCTGACGCTTTTATCCAAAGCGACTTACAATAAGTGCATTCGACCAGGAAGACACAACCCTGAAGAAAACAGAATCATAAAGTACATCAGGTTTCATAGAGCCAAACATTTCAAGTGCTACTCAGCTGGCTATAGATAAGCCAGTCCTATGTTAGTATATAAGTGCCTTGTTAGTAATTCTATCGCTCGAAGTGGAGTCGAAAGAGATGAGTTTTCAGTCTGGAAGGTGTGTAAGCTTTCTGCTGTCCTGATGTCAATGGGGAGCTCATTCCACCATTTTGGAGCCAGGATAGCAAACCCACGTGTTTTTGCTGATGGGAACTTGGGTCCCCCTCGCAGCGAGGGTGCAGCGAGTCGTTTGGCTGATGCAGAGCGTAGTGCACGCGCTGGGGTGTACAGTTTAACCATGTCCTGGATGTAGGAAGGGCCAGATCCATTCGCAACATGGTACGCAAGTACCAGTGTCTTGAAGTGGATTCTAGCAGTTACCGGGAGCCAGTATTGTGTAAACAAAGCTGTTTCGGTGCTGCTTCTTCTCTGCTTTTAATTTATATTACTGAGGTTACAGTGTCCTCTGTCTCCGCTAGCAGCACTGAACTCGTAAAACTGCTAATGAGATTAGTGATGATCAGTGACAAAGGAGCGGCTGTGTGTGTGTTTACCGCTCTTTCTTGACTTTGCATGGTGTGTTGAATTCCCAGACCGCAGTCTAAGAGAGCACGGCGTCTCTGTGGCAGACCCAGACATGGCTGACGTTTCCCTGAAGGTCCTGAAGAACCAGTGTGTGGTGGAAGGAGCTCACACACTCTACCTGGAGGTTCTCAACAGGGTATGAACACATGAACAAACCCTCTCTCGTTAGAGGTCCATTTCCTTCCAGTCTTTATGCACTTTCATTCAATAGAATGCTACAGATATCCTAAAACAAAGAGAATACTGAATTCCCCCCTAATAGGATTTAGTGTAGCACAACAGTACATATAGTTCTCATTCATTACACGGATTAAACAACAGCTCATCCATTCATTACAAACATTGTACAGTCGCTTGTCTTGCATCTAAAACATCGGAAGAGTGTGTAATTACATTTCTGTACAGAATGTGCCAGTAGAAAGAATAGATTGAATGGTGAACACGGTTTTTTTTGTTCCCACGTGGTTGTTTCATCCCTCGCTGCCTGAAGGTGTTTAACTTTATGTTTAACTTTGAGCTCATTTTTTTGCCATTTTAAGAGTTATGTTACTAAATAAGATACAAACTGTATTGACCATACTTTAACACAATGACTGAGTTTTTATTATTGATAACTATCTAAATTAAAAACTTAATTATATAAGGCAAGTCTTTATGAATGTAAAATAACAATGTAAATATTTGTTTTCAAAGCTGTTGTGTGAAAACAAATTAAATAAAATGTAGTGGGTACACCGAGCAAATACTCATGCAGTCTAATATAATAATTCTTCCTTCCTACCTTCATAAAACGTATAATGTTTAATATTGTTGCAACATAAAGTGGTTAAATCAACTTGTGTTACCAGAATGTAGCTGGGGTTAAAGCATATTACATATTATATACACTGTATGGTTTTCCCTCTTTGGTTCACGGACGGTACTTTAACATGAAATATGTTTAACATGATACTTGTGTGTGTGCAGTTCATCAGAAGCGAGCTCATCCAGAGGAGTGGTCTGAAGGTGCTCTCCTCTCTGGCTGACTGCTCCGGTGCAGTGGACCTGCTCTGCCAGCAGGGGGCGATCGACACGGTGCTGCACACACTACAGATGTTCCCACAGGACAGAGGTATGGAAATGAGTCAGAAATAATCATAACGTAAAGGAACTAATGTCACAATTTCCCCTTCAATAAACGATTCTGATTCAGATAAGCCCCCTCTGATTTGGTTTAATTTACTTTAGGAAATAGTAATTAGATCCCGGAAGAGTTCCAGAAGAAGAGTAAAATCGGTTTCTTTGACTAAAAGTCTACTAAAAACTGAAATGTTCCCCATTTGAACATTTAAAATATGATATCAATATTACAGTGGAGTTATCTTCCTTTCTCTAACTTCCCGTCTTCTTCCAGAGATTCACTTCTGGGGTCTGACGCTGCTCAGCTTCCTCGTGTCCAAGAAGAAGCTGTCGAGGATGATCGTTCCTGTTCTGGCCTCCGTCGTGGTCGCCTCCCTCCTGCAGTACAGAGACGACTCCGAGATGCACCTCAAGGTGACTTTAAAACGGCATACATGTTCAATATATGACCATCACCATCGACGGCTTCCTCATACCATTCGCTGCCCAAGTGAAAAGCCTCGGTGTCATTCTGGACGGCTCCCTCTCATTCGCACCACACATAAAAAAACATTACCCGTACCGCCTTCTTTCATCTTCGGAACATCTCCAGACTCCGCTCATCTCTGTCCCAACCCAGCACTGAAATCCTGGTCCACTCATTCGTCACATCCCGGATTGATTACTGCAATGCACTTCTGACTGGCCTTCCCATCAAGCTCCTCAATAGACTGCAAATAATCCAGAACTCTGCTGCCCGGATCTTCACCCGCACCAACTCATCCGACCACATCACCCCCATTCTCACTCAGCTACACTGGCTTCCTGTACGCTACCGTATTGACTACGAAAACCTTCTACTCATATATAAAGCTCTTCATAACCTTGCCCCCATCTACATCACCGACCTCCTTCAGGAGTACACCCACTCCCGCACCCTCCGCTCTTCGTAGGACTTCTCCCCGTCCCAAGCTCTCGCCTCAAAACCATGGGTGCTCGAGCTTTCGGCTGCTCGGCTCCCAGACTCTGGAACTCCCTGCCAACTCAAAACCCACCTGTTCAAACTGGCATTTTCTTTATAATCTGTACCCTGTGTCCTTTTGTGTCCTTCTATAGTCCATTTCCTGTTGTTTGTCTTGCACCCCGGCTGATACTTCACTAAATCCACTGTTTTAATTGTTCACTATATTGCCCCTATACCCTGTAAGGTGTCCTTGGGTGTTATGAAAGGCGCCCCACAAAATAAATGTATTATTATTATTATATCTCTTTACATTTCGTCCTTGACAGCCTGTCGAAAATTAGCAGTTGACTGGATACTTTAAACAAAACTGAAACTTAATTTTAGTTTGTAGCTTTATGAAGTAGAGTCATCACAACATTTGAACTGCTTAGAATCAAAGAAAATCAAAAAAAAATTTAGTCTTATTTCTCAGAAACAATAAATACATTTTGCTTGTATATTTTCATATACTCGTTACGTTTTACATTAACAGTCTTAATGCTATCTAGTGATGTTAAATGTTCATGTAGTTGCCGATACTCTGCAGAAGCTCAGACTGTTGCACTAAGAGTAGACGGTGTTTACTGCCCTTTAAGGCGAGTCTGTATATTGAGAATGTATTATATATATACTTTCCTCTCTAAGTGAAACTGACATGACTTCTCTCTGGTGGCGTGTCCACAGTGTGTTCAGGTGGCGTTGAGGATGCTGGACGCCTGTTCAGGAGCAGCTGCTGAGCTGCAGAGAGAAGGCTTTGACAGACAGATCTTCCAACACCTCAGAGAGGAGCCGCCCGACCACTGCAACACTGCTGTGAGTTCATGTCGGTTGTTGCTGTTTTTATATTGTGTCTTCTCTTTCTCATCACAAAAATCTCACACACACACACACACACACACACACACACACACACACACACACACACACACACACACACACACGTATACATCACTAGCCTTACCCTAACCCTTAACCTAAACCTAACCAAGTCTTCACCTGTGTAAACAGATTTAGGTCCCCACAAGTATAGTAATGCTAGGCCACACACACACACACACACACACACACACACACACACACACACACACACACACACACACACACAAGATCACCTGAACGGCTAACAGCTATTTTCCACCTCAAGAACAACGGCATGCACTTGATTGAATTCCTTTATCTTTCAAAATCAATGTATCTTCATGTAAATCAAAGGATTTTCAGTCTCATGTCCTTTGCTGTGTATCTGCAGACAGTCAGGTTCACTCTCAGGCCGTACCGTACACACACAGCAACACAAAGCAACACACAGCAACACACAGCACAAATGGAATCTACAGGACATACCATACATGCTTATTACATGTTATTTATTACCTTTATCTACTTCTTGGTACTTCCTTAGATAGCGTATATGCTAGAAAGACTGGAAATACTATGCTAATTTAATCAATTGATTAGTAAAGGAAATGTTTAACTCCGCCCCCTCTTTCCCTCTTTGTATGTGTGTGTGTGTGTGTGTGTGTGTGTGTGTGTATGTGTGTGTGTGTATATGTGTGTGTGCGTGTGTGTAGCTGCGTAAGTCAGTGTGCCTGGCTCTGTCTAAGATGTGGTGCGACTACCAGCTGCACTGCAAACTGCTGGAGAAGGCCTGCGAGGACGGAGACGCCACGTTGGCCGAGTGTCTGATCGAGCTGGGAGCTGACATCAACAGGAAGACCAAAACAGAGTCGCTCATCTACAAGGTCAGAGGTCACACAAGCTCACCGGCCACCATGAAGGAAAATAAGTTCACTATGGGATTGTTTACCAAAAAGTGTAGCATGCTAACACACCAGTGGCGAGCCGTCAGGGCAATAGACTGTGTATATATAAAGTGAGGGCCTAAGATATTCTACAAAATAATATTTAAAAACATTAAAAAAATATATATATTTTTTTATATATTTTTCTAGTTATATTTTTCATTAGTTTTACCAAAATAACTTGATTTAATTGTATTTAAAATAACATTTCCAAAGAAATAAATCCTTCAAATCTGTTGGAATGTGAAGGGTTAAATGAAAGAAGCTCGTCTCTTACTGTGAAGAGAGGAGCTGTTGGACGTCCAGGCGGTCCAGCTATGAATTCACAGAGGGTCGCTATAGTAACTGAACGAGAGAGTAATGTCAAATGACAGTACAATTGACCAATCATATCTTCCCTCTAAATGGGTGGGTGTATCGCGGACTTTATGACAAGTTCCGCCCGCTGTGAAACTTTTCTTGTTTCCATAACAACAACAACTTCCTGTCAACAGCGTAAACTCGCCTTCAAAATAAAAGCATGCCAAATTACAATTAAGACATACAACTGCAACGAAAGTAACAAACACAATGCAATATCCTTTTCAATTTCAAAGAACACAAATAGGGTTATTTACAGGTGTTGTTTTGTGTGGTAGAGGGTCGCTTTCATTGATGCGTTTTGCACCCCGGGCCGTTGTTTTGATATTCCGCTGAATTATACACTGTGACGTAATAACTCGAGGGAAGGGGTGGGGGTCAGAGGGCCTAGGTATAAAAGTCACGGCTCGCCACTGTAACACACTTAACAAACATTATACCTGCTAAACATCAGCATGTCAGCATTGTTATGTTGGCATGTTAGCATGCTGATATTAGCATTTAGCTCAAACACCAACTGTGGCTAAAAGCATAGCTACCCAGAGTTCAGTTTATTTTTATCGTAAATTGAATTGATCTGATATTATTAAGACAAAATAGGCGACCAAATATAATTTTGAAAGCATTACCTTAGGCACTGATAAGTTGTTTAGTGCAGTGGTTCTCAACTGGTGGGTCGCGACCCAAAACCGGACCCGTTTGGAGTGGGTCGCGGATGTGTGAGTGAAGAAAACATTTTTTTTTTTGGGGGAAAAAGTCAAACTTTTATTTTGAAGGCCCGATTTTCTAACGCTGTGCATGCAGTCGGCGTTGGACTGGAAGTACCGGAGACCATAAATGGTTTTGAAAACTTCTGTCACGTAGTGATCATCTTCTCAATAAAACATCTTTGCTGATGTTTTTTCGAGTCTTCTGGCCAATCACAATCAAGAGTGTTGGGAAGTCCCCACGGAGAATAACTTTGCGGTAGAACTCTTCTTTATACATCCATGGGTACAACTTCAGATAAAAATGAACACATCATGAAATATGACCCCCGGTCTGATGACTGACAGGTCACAGAACAATGGGAGCTATCTACCCTTACCCACAATTTAAAGTAAGTCACACAGACTATCTCCTCTTTACTCTTCTCGCAGCAAGATGTCAGAACAAAGTGAAAAACAAACAATGGCATACAATATTATTAATATGTCGGGTAGTAATACATCTATTTATTTTCTTCTCAGTGTACCAGAATGCATAGTTTATGTTAATATTTCTAAAAATCTCCTGGGGGAGAATCCCCCCAGACCCCCTGCTGGGGTTGGGTTTTCAGCATGCGTGCGTTTTTATATAGTTCAGCTTTGATTCCATCAACTCATTAAACCTTTTTTAAAAGCATACTTTAGTTCTGTGAAGGGATATAAGGGATATATGCACTGTACTTCACTTTAATTAATATTGTATGCTGAAAAGCGTATATATTACAGCACGATTTTTTGTCGAATAGATTTGAGTGATTCAAAATGTTGGGTCGCGATGTATTGACCAAGTAAAAAGTGGGTCCCGAGGCCTGACCAGTTGAGAACCACTGGTTTAGTGCATGCGTCAATATTTAAGATATCATAGACCAATAATGTCCTTTTTGTATTTAAATTGTATTCAACTAAACCCAGACATTCATGAAAGCAACATACAATATTTAGCAAATGTATAGTTTGAATGCAAACAAACATTTGTAATCAAACTAGAAAACAATATTACAAATGTTATCAAGTATTTGATGCCAGATTTTGGTAATGGACCGTCTTTGCTATTACATTTCAAACTCTACCAAATGAAACGGAATCACTCGGTGCTATAATAGACAGGTTAATCAATGACTAGATTAACTTGATTTCAACGTCTGTCTGTATTTGTCAGGTGTGTGAGCGTGGGGGGCCTCTGGAGCTGGTGGAGCTGCTGCTCAGCCACGGGGCCCACGAGCAGCACCTGCGCCGGGCCCTGACTGTGAGCGTGAAGCGGGGCGAGGGTCCCACCGTCATCCAGCTGCTGGGACGCCTGGGGCTGGACCTGAACAACAACGCCCTCTGCCTGGGGGGCTTCAGGCTGGGCCGCCTGGACGCCGCCTGGCTCAGCTCCCTGCTGGGGGAGAGGGGGAGGACACACAGCCTGCGATACAGAGACAGTAGGCAGCTTTGTGCATTCGTTACATCTGGGTTTTGGACAAACTAATTATTTTGAAGATGACCTTTCTGACTAAACTAAATGTATGTTTAAGACAATGTATAAAGAAATGGTGATTAGACAGTGAAGTTGTGTTCTGGTTTTATGTTTCAGTATTTGTAAGCAACTGTAACTGAAAGAATATTCTTTTAATTGACGTTTTTATGGTTCTTTCATTTTTTTAAGAAGGGGCAGGTAAAATAAGACGTTCTTCTCCCTGTTCCTTTCCACCATGCGCGATAAAACAAAACACAACCAGTATAATTGTACAGGTTTTGTAAAGTGTACATGTTTTGTTTTAAAATAACTGCCATGTGTGGAATAAACAAATACATAAACATAACAAATGGTCACACATGGACTTATTAGTAGTACTATTACTTGCAGCCCTGTCTTACTTTCTTTAAGGTCTGCAAAGTTATTGGACATTTGAGTGAATTCGCAATATTCAAGTTTCAGGAAGGACAGTATTTGTCAAAGGCTAAACATGTAATACAATCCCATTTTGATGAGTATTGTGGAGTTGCTGAGTCAAAGCCTACAACTTGTATTCTCTAGACTTAACAAAACATATTTATTTGGTACAGATTCTCTTTCAAAAAACATGACACGATCATATTAAAAACAATTTCAATGATAAAGTCAATTGCAACATCAGTCAAAGTCGTGCAGCCCTGTGCTAATTTCCCTGTGCTCTGTCTTTAAGGTAGAGGTATGAATCTGGCGAGGTACATTAAGAATTTCCAGAAGTCCAAGAGTATCAGCGGTCCCCTCAGATCTCCGGGCGACCCCAGCCTGACCTCTGGATACTTTTCTGACGAGAGCGACGACTCCAACTTCAGCTTCTTCTCCACGGACGACAGCCTGTTCCTGAACGACGACATGGAGAGTGATGGTAAAGATCAGAGACAACAGGCACATCGACCAAACAGAGCACAATAAGATATTACATTGATATGGAAAGTGACAGTTTGACTTTGAGTTAAGAGGCAGAAAATGTATCCAGGCTTAAAAATGGACTTTATCAGATCGATACGCCTGAATTCAGATCTGAGAAAAGACTGAACCAATCGATGTCACTTCTTTGATGAAGTGGAAGTACAGAGGAACTGGGAATTAACTTCAGTGGTGTTCCAGGTTTAAGATCAATAAAACTACAGTGCAGTGATGTTACATCGAGTGTGTGATGAGTCACTTCAAAAGAGAGAGATCTCACATGGTCCCTGCAGTTATAAAACTACCCATAGTGCATGTCTGTTATCGTCAATAACCGTAAAGATAATCATCTGTGGGACTAATAAAGTTATTCTGATTCTGATCAAGTTAACTGATGCCTCGCATAATACAATCATTCAAAATACAACATTTTAAAATAGACGTGTATCCGCCTTAACCATCTGTATGATTTTCATTTTTTATCTCCGTGGTCTCTAGCTTATAAAGTAAATATGTTTATTAATGGGAATGGTATGATACTAATAACTAGAATAAATGCCGTTTTAACCAGGGTGTCCGCGGGGTTTTAAAAAGTATTAACAGTTGATAAATCAATTTAGCGAAAATGAAGGCTATTAAAAAGTATGAAACAGCATTTTCCAAGGTATTACATTTTGCATCTTTTTGATGATGTGTCCTTGTTGTGTAGCCGACCTCATCTGAAAAATATCCTTACCTCTTATTCTGTGATTCTTTTCCTTTTGCAGGAAGTGATTCTCTGTCAGGGGTTTTGTCTCCAAAGCCACTCAATAACTCCACAGAAGAGTTGAGGGGGGGGGTCCTTCAAAAGGAAGCAGGGGCGCCGCAGACATGCCAGTGCAGAGGTAACACCTGTCATTAACATCGTGCGTACATGTTTATTGGACTTTGTTTTTATGTACAGTAAAGTTTGAACACACCATTGAAGCATCGTGAAGCTGACTGAGAAGCCAAGAGTATGCGAAGCTGTCATCAAGGCAAAGGGGGCTACTTTGAAGAATCATATTCTGCTTTGTTTACTTTACTACATCATTCCATATGTGTTCTGTTATAGTTTTGATGTCTTCAGTATCAATCTACAATGTAGAAAATAATTAAAATCCTTCGAATGGGAAGGTGTGTCCAAACCTTTGACTGGTACAGTATATCATAAAGCATAGTTTCAATAACTTCTACGTGAATGCTTTACTTTCTTTGATGTCACTCTCTTGGTGAAAGAGGTCTGAATCTCACCCAGATGTATTTCCGTTCCCTCACGGTTTGTTCTCGGTGTGTTTGCTATTCCTTCCCCAGAGCGGTCAGACGGAGAATGAAAGTGAACACGGGCACAGGAGATATGGACGGGCCGGCTCCAGCCTCAAAGGTTTCTGCATCACATTCAATTCTGTTCAACTTTATTGTCGTCCTGTCAAACACAGCTGCACGGAAACAACAAACTACAGACGTTTATGTAACTCTCATGGTCAGTTAAAAAGGAGCATATACTTAAGCAATAGCTCACGACAGGCCGTGGTATATGCTCATTATATCACAGCTAACGGGCGTGGTTCGGCCCGACGCCCCTTAGCTTCTTTTTCTGGAGATAGCCAGGCTCTCCTCAATCCACTCCTCCATAGTAAGACCCCCCCGGAGGTCGAAGTTAACCTTAAATGTTTCCATATTAAGCTTTGTAAATTTGTTTCGTAACGGACAAGTGAAATCAAGCAATCTGATTGGTCGATAGCGTTTTTGCGGACCTTTTTGATTAGAGAATTGAAAACATCGTTGTGTAGTGCCGAGAGATATGGGAGTCGGAGGCGGTGCATCGAAGGTGCAAAAGACAACTTTATTGCGGAGCTGCAAAGAACATGTTGTCGGGTCGCAGCCCGGGTCGACAAGAGAGAGAGCCAGGAGGGCACACAACATATATAGATAACACATACATGTCCGTGTGGAAACAATACCCCCCACTATAGTTCCATGTGTGGATTATGTCCCAGTGGTTAAATAGGTGGTCACTACACAAGCCCCCCCAGAATTCAACCATGGACACTATCCCCGTGTCCGGGAGGAAGCACCACAGGGGCCGAGGAGGGTGGGGCCGGGGGCCGGGCCATGGAACGGGCCGTCGGAAGGGGGCCGCAGGAGAGGGCAGGGTTTTAACGAGGGCGAGGGCATCCTCACCGGGGGTGGGAGACGGGCCGGAACGGGGCCGCAGTGCTGGACGTGGGGACGGCGTGAATATCCCGGTGGTCCCCAGCAGGGAGGAGCGCTGCAAGCAATCTGATTGGTAGATAGCGTTTTTGATTACAGATTTGAAAACATCGTTGCTTGCTTTAAAAGTAGCACAATTCATTTTGTCAAACCTTGGAAAGTATCTAGATATCCCTGCCCTAATGCCAAAGGAACTGCACACTGAATATGTGTCGCCGTTTGATGTCTATGTCTGGACCGCCGCTGCGTACAAAGGAGGGTCTTCTGTCCGTTACTTCTCCGCTGCTTTCTTGGTCCAGTTTGAAAGCCCAACTGTATACTGTTTTTCTCAGACGCGGAGGGATACTGACTTGTTGTGAAAAGTAACTACAATTCTACCCGTGGTATCCGCTCAGTATATCACGGCTAAGAACCAATCAGATTGCTTGATTTGACTTGTCCGTTTTATAATGTATATTCTATAACACATAGGTTTGAGCAAGCTCTCTGATTGGTCAATAGGCGTGTTTGATTCCACGATCAAACAACGATCAAATAGAACGTGCCTAATCACAAAGTATCCAGGGGCCTACACACGCCACGAGCCTACCGGAACTACTTCCATGAGCCTACATAGTGTGGTTTCCATAGCGACGTTTAGCGACACACAGCCGTTACACGGTTATACATTGTCTCTCGTTGGAAATCGGTAGCTACAAAATGTCAGAAGCACCTGCATACAGTGGCTGGCGGAGGCAGGGTTGGAGGCCAGAGAAATTATGTCCGTTAGCGGACATAAAAACGAGTCATCGCTTCGCAGCTACTGGGCTCCATCTCTAGACAACAGAAAGATGTGGAGCAACGCGCTTTTTGCCGGTCCGGGACACGCCATGAAACGGCCACTGGAGGAAAGCTCTTCCTATAACGTAGTCCTACCCGTGAACACCACAGCACCACCTGCAGAAAGTCTGGCATGGAGTTCATGGAGAGCTGTTTCAAGAAGTGCACTTTTAATGGCAGCATGAACATCCACCTTCATTCTGAACCCAAAATGTTTCAGCACCATGGAGCCTGATTTGATTTGTTCCGCTAATCCCACACAGTGATTACTCAGATATTTAAATAGCCTAATTCAAGAATTTTTTTCAATAAATTGTTTTCAATAAATTGGTTAATAATATATTATTTACTATAATTATATCAATAACTGTAAGCGGGGTAGCAGGAGTGTTCGATTGATCGGCTATCGTTACCATGGGAACTACTTTCAGGAACTACTTTCTGACGGACATTAACTCAAGCAGAAAGCGTAGGTTTGGGAGCAAATTAGCCACATTATTTTACGATATTGTTGATTACAATGATAGTTTGTGTTATAGAATCGCAATCATACACTTGAGGCCGTTCTTGAACGTCATTATTGGTACGACAGTACAGGCGTACGGATAATGACGTTCAAGAACGGCCTCTCGTGTATGATTGCTTAATGAAATCACAGATGGTGTGATAACAGCTTAGAAAACACAGTTTCTCTTTACATCTCTTGTACTAATCTGCACTGTTACTATTTTTCAATACTTACACTGTAGATGATACACTTTGTATAGGAATTATACACCTGTGTTGTCTTCAAACACACATAATGATAAATAACCCTAAGACACATATTTTCTTTGTTCAAGTTCCGTGAAATGATTAAGAATAAAAAGCTTTTCTCTTTGAAAATCCCTTCTTACAAAGTTGGCCCTTTTTGTCTTCAGTATTTTTAAACGTCTAATCGTTTTGGCTTTAGGGATAGTGAGACTCAGTGTACCCATTGTAAGAAATGAAAACCATAACATCTGATGCCACGGCCATTACAGCATACCATCATGCACTTTATTGAATCAGGCTTTAAAGTTAGACTCCTCAGAAAACCAACACTTTGACCAAAGCTTTTTTTGGTGCTTCTTCCCATTTAAGAAAAACAGTGGCATTACATAAACTAACAAGCATTTGAAAGGGTTAGAAGACCCTGTAGGTACATTAATATTTGGCAGTTATCATGCGACCAAAGTCAGTTAAAAAGATTGAAGTCAATGATATTGAGAAAACATATTGATATATCATTTTAAGGCATGGAAATGTTTCATCTCTGATATCAAAGCAACTGTTTTAAAGAAATCCATGATAGATCATAAATCCTAAAATTATAAAACAAGAAATCCTTGTATTCCATTGTCCTTGATTTAAACCCAAACTAAGGCTGTGTTTGCCAACCCTAGTTACAAATTAGTTTAAGTCTACATGTTGTTGAAGAAGTTTATCAGAGCAGCAATGTTTGGTTATTAGAGGACATGCTTTAAAACATTGCTGAAACGTCTCTCTCTTCACGTCATTTTTCCCGATGTAAAAGCTCTTTACTTGCTTGAGTCTTCCCCTCATATTGTCTCTGATAATCTGTCTCCTCCTCAGTGCTAGGAGGCGAGGGCTCTGCTGTGTTCAGAGAGCGGGAGAGGGTCCGGCTGCTGGACCTGTCGGGGAACGAGCTGGCGTCTCTGTCCTGCCTGATGGACGACGACCTCGTGCAGCAGCAGCTCGGACACCTGCTCCGCCTCGACCTGAGCCACAACAGCCTGCTGGAGTTCCCCCCCGCTCTCTGCCAGGTAGCGTGCAATCCACCACAATACATCCATTAAAGGTTCACTTTCATGTCTCTTCTACATCAACATGTGTCCCCTCTTCTTCATGTCTCTTCTACATCAACATGTGTCCCCTCTTCTCCATGTCTCTTCTACATCAACATGTGTCCCCTCTTCTTCATGTCTCTTCTACATCAACATGTGTCCCCTCTTCTCCAGGTCTCTTCTACATCAACATGTGTCCCCTCTTCTTCATGTCTCTTCTACATCAACATGTGTCCCCTCTTCTTCATGTCTCTTCTACATCACCATGTGTCCCTTCTTCTTCATGTCTCTTCTACATCACCATGTGTCCCTTCTTCTTCATGTCTCTTCTACATCAACATGTGTCCCCTCTTCTTCATGTCTCTTCTACATCACCATGTGTCCCTTCTTCTTCATGTCTCTTCTACATCAACATGTGTCCCCTCTTCTTCATGTCTCTTCTACATCAACATGTGTCCCCTCTTCTTCATGTCTCTTCTACATCAACATGTGTCCCCTCTGTGGAAAGAGACTCTGAAAGTTTCAGGAACAAAGATTCTCTCTCTTTTTGATCCATTTATATAAAAACCTGTCTGAAAATGAGCTGATCAGATTTTGGCCACTTTATGATGTCATGACGATGTTTTGTCTTGTGTAACCATTAGCCAATCAGCAACCAAGGTAACCCCCTACCCCCCCCCCCCCCCCCACACACCTTATCACCTGAATCTCCTCTAGAGCACCATTGAGTTCTTTGTAACCAAATCTCTCTCAGAGGGGCGTGGGGAGGGGCTCCTTATTTTCATCTAAAGTAACAGACAGAGAATCAGCTCTTTGGAAACAGGGCTGAAACAGAGGGGATTATGGGTAATGCTGCAATGATCTGTTTGGTGTTTCAGCCAATCAGAGACAGGCTCTATATCTGGGTTTCCGTTAGCCGGTAATTACCGGTTTTAACTGGTAACATTTATAAAAAAACGGTAAATTCAAAACCTGCCGGTCAAAATGTCCGATAATAAAGCTCATACAAAACTTAGATAACGTATGTATGCTATCCCTAGACGTTTGTGACCCTCTATCGAAATCTGTCTATTCACACATTTTCCCTCAAAAATAGCAGCAAGCCTGTCGATAAGCCTACCTCTGAGTCTGACTCTGAGCCTACCTCTGAGTCTGACTCTGAGCCTACCTCTGAGTCTGACTCTGAGCCTACCTCTGAGTCTGACTCTGAGCCTACCTCTGAGTCTGACTCTGTGCCTACCTCTGAGTCTGACTCTGTGCCTACCTCTGAGTCTGACTCTGTGCCTACCTCTGAGTCTGACTCTGAGCCTACCTCTGAGTCTGACTCTGTGCCTACCTCTGAGTCTGACTCTGACTCTGAGCCTACCTCTGAGTCTGACTCTGAGCCTACCTCTGAGTCTGACTCTGAGCCTACCTCTGAGTCTGACTCTGAGCCTACCTCTGAGTCTGACTCTGAGCCTACCTCTGAGTCTGACTCTGAGCCTACCTCTGAGTCTGACTCTGTGCCTACCTCTGAGTCTGACTCTGTGCCTACCTCTGAGTCTGACTCTGTGCCTACCTCTGAGTCTGACTCTGAGCCTGACTCTTTCCTGATGAAGCAACCCCGCAAACATCCGAAACCGCAGGTCCAGCGGTGAAGAAGGCGAGAGTACACTTTAAAGCCGATTGGCTGAAGAAATTCAAATGGCTTCAATGCGAAAGTGTCGATGGAGTGGAAAAAATGTTTTGCTCCCTTTGTGCTAGGTCAGGGAGGAAAAATGGCTTTCCCAGAGGATCAACCAACATGAGAGCATCAGCCCTCACAGAGCACAGCCAGTGCCAAGACCATACGTGCACAGTGCATATATGAGAAAATGATGGAGGTGCTGAGAGGGAGAGGAATTGAGCTATCAAAGGTCATGGGCCTGGGCTCGGATGGAGCCAGTGTGATGACAGGGAAGCGTGCTGGAGTTGGTGCTCTCTTGAAGAGAGTAAATCCCTTCTTGATCCAGGTGCACTGTGTCGCTCACCGAGCTGCACTTGCAGCTGTAGATGCTGTGAGTCAGGTGAGCGCATACAGACACACTGTGAATACAATCCATTCATTCTACAAGCACTCCGCAAGTAGGACGAATCGCCTCCGTCAGCTGACAGCGACTCTAAGCGATGAAGACATGGTTAGTTTGAAACGGCCATGCGCCGTCCGTTGGCTGTCCTTGCATAACGCAGTGCAAATTGTTAAAAGCAACTGGCCTGCTCTGGTAATGGAGTTGAACAGTGAAAAAGTGCGTGCAGGTCTTACACAGCTGAAAGATGAGCTAGGCCCAGAGGAGGTGGAATTCCAAAATGATCTCCAAGATGGAAAGTATAGAAATGTGGAAGTGACACATCTGAATGAAAGGTCCATTCAGGCTCACACAACCGTACGATCAAAGTACATTCAGCATCTCATCAATGCGTTACAAGACCGATTCCCCGATGACACTCTGGATCTCATCAGCTCCCTCAACATCCTTCTGATCCCCTCCCGATACCCCCATGCACAGTCTGGTAAGCAATTCTCTCAACATGTCTCTTGGTCATATTCATTTCATCCTATCGGCACATATTCTACAATATATAACTTCTGCGCAGCACCTGACGCTCTCTTTATCTCTTGCTAGTAGCTAGCCTACTATTATAGTATACAGCGAGCATCCAAATTAAATAATTCCGTCCCAATATCCATCAAATTCGATCCATTAGTGCTCCTTAATTAAGATGTATTTCTTCCTTAACGAAATAATTTAAATCCATCCAGTTTGTTCCACTGTTTTGTACACTTTTGAGACTTTTAAAACTATTTACCGCTGTGGCATTTCCTGTTTAATATAAACTAGGAAATGGCGCCTATAGTACTACTACTACTACTACTACTACTACGACTAATAATATTAATACATCCTTTCAGCGTTTCAGGAATATGCCAGAGACGCCACTGAAGAAATGGTCATTGCACATTTTGACCATGAAGTGACTGAATCAGCTGCCGCACCTCTCATCGATGTCAAGCGCTCCCGGCGAGATGCAGTAGCAGTGATGACAGCGCTCCACGGCTATGGGGGTTTAACTTTTGCCACAGCTTGCAAAGTGCCTGTTTTCTGCCCGTGTCAAGCGTACCTGCAGAGACGTGCTTCTCCTTGCTGAACCGTGTCAAGACATCACTGCGGAGTCGTCTGGAGGAGGAGAGAGTGACGCGGCTTATGCGAATTGCAAGCTGCAACACCTTGGACACGTTTAATTTCAGCTCGGCAGCAGAGGACTTTGCCGCAATGAAAGCAAGGAGAAAGTAAAAAGGGTAGCCTAGGGTAAATGTGATGCCTTTTTTAAAAACGGGCTCCAGATGTTACAGGTCCATCCATCCATCCATCTTCTTCCGCTTATCCGTGGTTGGGTCGCGGGGGTAGCAGTTCCAGCAGAGAGCCCCAAACTTCCTTTTCCCTGGCGACATCAACCAGCTCTGACTGGGGGATCCCAAGGCGCTCCCAGGCCAGCGAAGAGATGTAATCCCTCCACCTGGTCCTAGGTCTACCCCTTGGTCTCTTCCCAGCTGGACGTGCCTGGAACACCTCCCTAGGGAGGACCCCAGGTGGCATCCTAACTAGGTGCCCGAACCACCTCAACTGGCTCCTTTCGACGCGAAGGAGGAGCGGGTTCAACTCCGAGTCCCTCCCAAATGACTGAACTTCTCACCTTATCCCTAAGGGAGACACCAGCCACCCTGCGGAGAAAACCCATCTCGGCCGCTTGTATCCGCGATCTCGTTCTTTCGGTCATGACCCATCCTTCATGACCATAGGTGAGGGTAGGAACGAAAATGGCCCGGTAGACAGAGAGCTTTGCCTTCTGGCTCAGCTCCCTTTTCGTCACAACGGTGCACTAAATCAGTGGTTCTCAACTGGTCAGGCCTCGGGACCCACTTTTTACTTGGTCAACACATCGCGACCCAACATTTTGAAGCATTCAAATCTATTCCACAAAAAATCGTGCTGTAATATATACGCTATTCAGCATACAATATTAATTAAAGTGAAGTACAGTGCATATATCCCTTCACAGAACTAAAGTATGCTTTTAAAAAGGTTTAATGAGATGATGGAATCAAAGCTGAATTATATAAAAAGGCACATGCTGCTGAAAACCCAACCCCAGCAGGGGGTCTGGGGGGATTCTCCCCCAGGAGATTTTTATAAATACTAACATAAACTATGCATTCTAGTACACTCTGAGAAGAAAATAAATAGATGTATTACTACCCGACATATTAATAATATTTTATGCCATTGTTTGTTTTTCACTTTGTTCTGACTTCTTTCTGCGAGAAGAGCAAAGAGGAGATACTTTAAATTGTGGGTAAGGGGAGATAGCTCCCATTGTTCTGTGACCTGTCAGTCATCAGACCGTGGGTCATATTTCATTATGTGTTCATTTGTATCTGAAGTTGTACCCATGGATGTATAAGAAGAGTTCTACCGCAAAGTTATTCTCCGTGGGGACTTCCGGCAACAATCTTGATTCTGATTGGCCAGAAGACTCGAAAAACATCAGCAAAGATATGTTATTGAGAAGATGATCACTATGTGACAGAAGTTTTCAAAACCGTTTATGGTCTCCGGTACTTCCAGTCCAACGCCGACTGCATGCACAGCGTTAGAAAATCGGGCCTTCAAAATAAAAGTTTGACTTTTTCCCCAAAAAAAAAAATTCCAACTTTTTTTTCCCAATTTTTTTTTTCTTCACTCATACATCTGCGACCCACTCGAAATGGGTCTGTGACCCACTTTAGGGTCGCGACCCACCAGTTGAGAACCACTGCGGTAAAGCGATTGCAGTACCGCTCCCGCTGCTCCGATTCTCCGACCCATCTCACGCTCCATTGTTCCCTCACTCGAGAACAAGACCCGAGATACTTGAATACAGGTGTTTTTTTTAATAGCCTACATTTTAGCGGCTAATGAGGTTTTGCTCAATCGTTCCTGTTCGGTTTGTTTAATCGTTTCTGTTGTTCATTAAATTGTCAAATTGATTTGAGGTCGTTGTCATTCTTTCGTCAATCTAGGTTTACATTATAGTTGCGTTTGTAAGATAGACTGTTATTGAAACATGACCGGTAAGTTTCGAATTTATCCGATAAAATAAATTCTGTCCGGACATCTGACCGGCGAGAAAAGATCCTAGCGGAAACCCTGCTCTGTATATATCTGAGACCTATAATACATTGATGA
Source organism: Harpagifer antarcticus (assembly GCA_902827135.1). Classification (NCBI taxonomy): domain Eukaryota; kingdom Metazoa; phylum Chordata; class Actinopteri; order Perciformes; family Harpagiferidae; genus Harpagifer; species Harpagifer antarcticus. The sequence goes on from CADEHL010000998.1 coordinate 4,153,521, forward strand.
GAAACAGTATAATAGCTTTTATTAAAAAAGAAGACGCACACTGAAGCTGTTTCTGTTTCTGATTGGACAGAGTTTGAAGAGTCTGACTCGGCTGGACCTGCAGGCCAATCAGCTGCAGTCTCTGCCGGAGGAGCTGCTGTCTCTGCACTCGCTCAGCACCTTCAACGTATCCAGGAACTGTGTGGGTCCGCTGCTGACCTTTGACCCCGCCGTCAGCTGCCCGTCACTACGGCAACTCAATCTGTCCTTCAACAAAATCAGCACGTTCCCCCAGGAGCTGGGCCGCGCCGTGGGGCAGCTGGAGGAGCTGTTCATGGAGGGGTAGGTTCTGGATACTGAAAAATAATAATCTGGTATTAGGGGGAGTTATTTTATTATACAGAAACATTTATAGATTTAAAAATACTTAAAGAGGCCCTATTCTGCTTTTTCAGGTGTTCCCTTTCCTGTAGTGTAATTTCTCCATGGGATTTAGGAACACAGCTGGAAATAAGGTCTGTGGTTGAAACACATTTAAGAGACGGGTCACGTTTTGTTCAGCCGGATAATCTCCACATGTCTATCCTACTTTTATATATTTCAAATCATAAATCTAGTCGCCGGAAGCAAAATGCTAACGTTATGCTATAAAGGAACTACAGCAGGGTCGCTGCTTCAACGTCACGCCAACTTTAGATCCATATTCAAACAAACAGATTGTAAATGGTACGAGTTGAAGCGTTTGTTTGAACAGTCTGCAGGAGGCAGGGATTTGCTTTCAAGCAGAACAGGAACTAACTTAGAGGAGTGTTTACTTGTTCGGCGTAATGACGTAAAACGGCCTGGACAGCTTCTGTAGTCCTATTCAGCCACTTGGTAACAACCATCGTTTTTCAGACACGCAAACTCTTCAGAAATCACCAGTGGGGTCACTGCTGATGGATTTAATGTCATAGAACAAAACGTGACCAGTCTCTTAAATGTGTCTCAACCACAGACCTTATTCAAGCTGTTTTCCTAAATCCTATGGAGAGATTGCATTGCGTTTTGTCGAAGGAACCGGACGTGTTAAAATGCTAACTTACTTCCAGGTTTTAGGACGCGTCACTGCGGCACTCTATTGGATAGCGCTCCAACACATTGTACGTGATAGGCTAGGGGACAGGACATCTCTAAGTTGACCAATCACAACCGAGCCGGCCAGCTAACCAATCAGAGCAGACTAGGCTCTGGTTTCAGACAGAGGGTGGAAAGAGTGGCAGAAAAGGCCTTGAAAACATGTCTGTGTACAGTTAAATGTTTATTTTATATTCGGCCGCCCGTTGGTTTGAACATCTGAGAAGAAGCTGTCCTGATTTGGCAGTTAGGAAGTGAATGCCCATTTCATTGGATTTTATTTGTTTGTTGCTATGAAAATGTTTTTACATTTTGTTCCCTCACTTAATTATCAAATTTCTCGCATTTTAGAAAGAACGAATTATGACAATTTAGCGATTATGAGAATTGATTCAAACCATTTATTGCATAGCAGAACGCTGGGAACATCTCCAGCGATTATGGGGTATATCCTGAGAGGGTCCAACACATTAAGTGGCTCTAATGACTGCTATTGTGTTAAACGAATCCAAAATGGTGTCTTCTGACTTGTGCTTTCAAGTACAGAAATATAATTAGACTTATATCTGCTGTAAATCAGAATCATAGTCAATTAAATATTCTTTATGGGCCACATTTCTCAGATACCCTTATGATCTTGGCTATTTTAGTATAGAAAGCGTTTCATCGTAATCATCAAATATGGCCTATATACTGTAAGTAAGCCTAATATAAGTGAGTGGGAGTGTATGAGAAAAAAACTAGAATGTGGATGCGTGTCACAAAATAGAAATATATGAAAAGTCCTCATTCAGCATCAAAGTCATGGGACATTTTGTTCTCTGTTTTTTGGAGACGCACTGCTCCTTTAACAGAACCTTAGCCTTAGCCTCTCATTTCCCTCCAAGCAGTCTGGATAAACTCCAAACAAACTTCATCCTTTAGTATGAATGGTGTCACATCGGGTTCAAGGCTTTTATTAGTCATACGTACATAGTGTAGTTATGACGATGACAATCTTAGGTCATAGGCTCCTCCAACAGTGCAACACAATATTATATAATATAAAACTGAAAATAGGAAAGACATTGCTGCGTTAATTACTGACAGCATCATGAATTGATATGTCCAATTGCAGAATATTAAAGACACCTCACATTGCTCTGATTTGTCTTTTCAGTAACGGTGTTTCTGAGCTGTCTGTGCCTCTGTGTCTGCCGGAGATCAAGCTGCTCGATGTGAGCAAGAACAGCGTGGAGAACATCTCTCCTGGCTTCCTGACCGGCTGCCCCAAGCTGGAAACCTTCAGTGCCTCCATGAACAGAATCTGTGAGTACTGATTATCACATTCAGGATAAGACCTGAACTAGCAGATACACAGGTTTCATTTGAGATGGCTAAACTAAATATTTGAGAGTATTTAAGCTAAACAAAAGTCGGTACCACTTTACAATAAGACTACCATTATAAAGGGTTTATAATTAGGTTATGAATTAGGTTGTAAACACTTTATTATCATTAAGAACCATTATAAACCAGTTCTAACATAGTTTTCATACGTCAACACAGGCTCACTATTTGGCAAGAGGACTAAGCCTTATATTGGCTACTTGAGAATGAACTCGGTGAACAACAGATACCAAGGATGCTGGCTGATGAAGAAGACGAAGTAAGCTAGTTAGCCAATATAAGGCTTAGCAGTTCAGATAAATGTGGGCTCACTATTTGGCAAGCAACCGGTCACAGTCGCCCTGTTTACCTCATGACTTATAAAAGCTTATTAATGATTTATAAAGTGTTCACAACCTAATTAATGAATGAATTACAAACTATTCGTAAACCCTTTATAAGGGTAGTCTTATTGTAAAGTGGTACCAAAAGTCCCTCTAACAAAGTTAAATAAAAACACCCACATCAGCTACTGTATACAGACAATATTTGTTACTGAAAAGAAGAGCTTTTATTCAAATTGCCAGTAAGATATATGGTAGATTTGATTTATGTGCCAGTTAATTTATTTGAAAAATATATCCATACAAGTTTGAGTAATTAAATGACATTTCTTTCCTACAAAATGCAAATGTCTTTACTGCCCTCTCCAGGTTCCCTCGCACATCTCCCGTCCAAGATCACAACACTTAAATTGACAAACAACAACTTCACTTCCATTCCTGAGGCCATTCTTAGTCTCCCAAAGTAAGTCTGTTCTTATTCATACAAGTCTGTGGACTCTCCACACATTGTATGCATGCCTGTTCTAATAGGGATGTAACGATATATTGAATATCGCGGTAAATAAATGTTTCAATCCCGTCGTGAGACTGACAAAATATACCGCGATTTTTTTTTTTTAAACCTTTATTTAACCAGCTGGTCCCATTGAGATCATCAATCTCTTTTTCAAAGGAGACCTGTCCAACATGGCAGCAAGTAGGTTACAACATGAACATAAAAAACAGATAACACATCGTATTTACAGGGCTACATGTACACACCTCGAGACATTGACAAGTACCAACAGTATATTTATATCTCTGTCAATAAGCCTCACCTTCTTGGCAAAAGCTGTATTGTTGTTGAAGAGGTGGAGAGACAATGCACAGTTTGACCCACTGCTGTCACCCATGGCCAAAGCATATCTCTCTGTCCCAGCAACATCAGTACCAAGCAAGAGAGTTGTTTCCACAGCAGGGGGTTTTGCAAACGCCCAAACATCCCAGCTTCTACCTGGAAATGTGGACATGCTCATATTCCTAAAGGATAACCTTGATGCTGCTGAGTGAGTGAGTGAGTGAGTGAGTGAGTGAGTGAGTGAGTGAGTGAGTGAGTGAGTGAGTGAGTGAGTGAGTGAGTGAGTGAGTGAGTGAGTGAGTGAGTGAGTGAGTGAGTGAGTGAGTGAGTGAGTGAGTGAGTGAGTGAGTGAGTGAGTGAGTGAGTGAGTGAGTGAGTGAGTGAGTGAGTGAGTGAGTGAGTGAGTGAGTGAGTGAGTTACTTGAAAAACTAAAGTGAAACTTGATTTATTCTATTGCGGGGTCTGATTATTATATTGTTGCCACTTTAAAATACTACTATCTACTAAAATGCTGTCCCAATCAGATTTATTATCTAATAAAGAAATTATTTATTTTTCAATATCACGATAAATATCGTACCGTGGACTTTTTATCGCGATATTATCGTACCGTGAGTTTTTGGTATCGTTACATCCCTATTTTCTAATAGTAAAAATGTAATTCAAATGTGTCCAGCCTGCGGTCGGTGGACATGCGGACCAACAACATCGCGGCGCTGCCCGGCCCGGCGCTCTGGGAGTCCAGCAGCCTGCGAGAGCTGATGTTCAGTCAGAACGGCATCAGTGTCCTGGATCTGAGCGGGCCGCTCTACAAGTGGACCCGCCTGGAGAAACTCCACCTGAGTGACAACAAGCTCTCTGAGGTAGAGAGCCGTCTACCTGCCAAAGGAGAATGTTCTATCTATCTAATGAATACTGTAAAAAGTACAGTATGTTCATAGTGCATGGTGGAAAGGAGCAGGGTGAAGAAAATCTTATTTGACCCTTCTTAAAACAAAAATAATGAAATGAAATAACCATAAAAAAGTCAAATTTTAAAGCAATATTCTTTCAGTCACAGTTGCTTTCAGTATCTGCATAAAATAGCTATAGTTGCTTGTGACCTGGTTTTATGAACATGTGGTTTGCACATTAAAAGTCAAGAGGTTGATGTTTGATGGATAATAAAATATGAAATGTTTGTCTCATTACAAAAATAATATTAAGAATATACAGTACACAACAGGTTTTCAATGTTACTTAAATCATAAGTGCATCCACACTATTATCTTGTTCCCGTTCTCCTAACAACAAAGGCGGATCAATCGGTATCTCGAATAAGAAATACTTTTAAAACCATGTTTAATCTTCCTGTTTTTGCCTGCAGTGTTTTGAGGGGAGGGGGAGAGTCATAGGCCTTAAAGGAGTTTAGTGCTCTTTGGTAGGGGAGTGGGCTTGATTGACAGTCTAGATGTTGATGCCTGGTTGTATTGCCTCTCCTCAGATCCCCCCACAGATCGGCCTGCTGGAGGGTCTGACCTCTCTGGATGTGAGTCGTAACACGAACCTACGCTTCTTCCCCAATGAGATGGGGAAGCTGAGCCGGCTGTGGGACCTGCCGCTGGACGGCCTGCGCCTCCAGCTGGACCTCAAACTCATCGGCAGCAAGACCAAAGACATCGTCAGGTGACCTCAAATACTGTTAATGCTATTTACTGCATTTTCTATTGTTGTCTCTGTATGTGTTTTTAAAGGTCACCTATCATGTAAAATCCACTTATTCATGTCTCTTCTACATCAACATGTGTCCCCTCTTCTTCATGTCTCTTCTACATCAACATGTGTCCCCTCTTCTTCATGTCTCTTCTACATCAACATGTGTCCCCTCTTCTCCATGTCTCTTCTACATCAACATGTGTCCCCTCTTCTTCATGTCTCTTCTACATCAACATGTGTCCCCTCTTCTTCATGTCTCTTCTACATCAACATGTGTCCCCTCTTCTTCATGTCTCTTCTACATCACCATGTGTCCCCTCTTAATAATAATAATAATAATAATATATAATATTTTTATAGCGCCTTTCAGGAAACCCAAGGTCGCTTTACAAGTCGGGGGGGGGGGAGTAGGGGAAAAGAGGCAGACAGGTTAAGGGGGTGGGGGGGGGGAAGTAGCGGAAAAATAAACCTATTAAACTAACTATACAGTGGGGAAAACCTTGGTAAAAAGGTGCGTTTTGAGGGCTTTTTTGAATCTGTCCAGGGTTGGGGCGCTGCGGATTTGGGGGGGGAGAGAGTTCCAGAGGGTGGGGGATGCCACACTGAAGGCTCTGTCACCGAAAGTCCGCAACCTGGTGCGGAGGGTGGAGAGGAGATCCTGTCCAGATGATCTTAGCTTCCGGGATGGAGTGTGGTAGCGGAGAAGGTCAGACAGGTATTGGGGGGCGAGGGCATGGAGGGATTTGTAAGTCAGAAGAAGGAGTTTATAGGTGATACGGTGCTTGACTGGGAGCCAGTGGAGGTGGATCAGGGTGGGGGTGATGTGCTGCCAGGGCTTGGTGTGAGTGAGCACCCTGGCAGCCGAGTTCTGCACATACTGGAGCCTGTCCAGGGCTTTACTGGGAACCCCGAACAGGACTCCGTTGCAATAATCCAACCGGGAGGAGACGAATGCATGAATGAGGGTCTCGGCCACGGAATCAGAGAGTGATGGTCGTAGACGGGAGATGTTCCTGAGGTGATAGAAGGCAGATTTAGTGACGGATTTGATATGTGACTGAAATGAGAGAGTGGAGTCAAGGATGACACCCAGGTTACGGACTTCGGGAGACGGGGAGATGGAACAGCCGTCAATGTGGAGGAGGAGATCCCCAACCTTCCGGAGCAGTGCTTTGGGGGCCACAACCATGAGCTCAGTCTTCTTACTGTTGAGTTTGAGTAGATTTGCTGTCATCCAGGTTTTGATGGCATGGAGACAATTGACCAAAGACTGTGGAGGTAGCTGGGCGGATGGTGAGGTATTGAGATAGAGCTGAGTGTCGTCAGCGTAGCAGTGGAAATTGAGACCGAATTGACGTATGATCTGGCCAAGGGGGAGCATGTAAATGGTGAAAAGTAGGGGACCAAGCACGGAGCCTTGGGGGACACCATGGTTGACTGGGGCCGAGGGGGAGGATGAGCCGCTGATGCTAACAAACTGAGACCTGGTTGAGAGATAGGACTGAAACCATGACAGAGCTGTGCCAGTGATGCCAAGGTTGTCAGAGAGGCATTTCAGGGGGACTGTATGAGAAACAGTGTCAAAAGCAGCAGAGAGGTCGAGGAGGATGAGAATACTGATTTGTCCGGAGTCAGCAGCGAGAAGGAGGTCATTAGTGATCTTGAGGAGGGCGGTCTCTGGGCTGTGATGTGCTCTGTAGGCTGACTCTAGGGGTTCGTAGAGCTCATGGTTGGACAGATGTTGATGAAGCTGGGCGGCGACTGCTCTTTCCAAGGTTTTGCTAAGGAAAGGAAGGTTGGAGATCGGTCGGTAGTTGTTCAGCTCCTCAGGGTCCAAACCAGGCTTTTTGAGGATGGGAGTGATGGAGGCGGTTTTGAAGCAGGAGGGAACTATTCCAGATGACAGAGAGGAGTTGATGATGTCTGTTATGATGGGGCAGAGGGTGGGAAGGCAGGCCTTGACCAGCACCGTGGGCATGGGGTCAAGGGAGCAGGTGGAGGTCTTAGCATTGGTCACCAGCTTCGAGACCAGTGGAACATCCACTGGGGAGAAGGAGGAGAGAGAGCATTGGGGATTGAGGGGTTGAGCTGGGAGTGTGCATTTCTGTGTCAGGGGCCAGTGCAGAGAGGAGGAGGGGGCGGGCACCAGGAGTTGTTGATGAATGGAGATCACCTTAGCCTGAAAAAAGTTGAGGAATTTGGAGCAGAGGTCAGGAGCTTCAGCAGTGTGCGTGGCAGGGAGGGGGCGGAGCAGTCGGTTGATGGTGGAGAACAAGGATCTGGGGTGATTTTTTGTGATTTTTTTGTGATGAGGGAGGAGTAGTAGGCGGTCTTGGAGAGAGCCTCCTTGTAGGACCTTACATGGTCCACCAAGGCCATACGGTGGACGGTGAGGCCAGTTCGTCTGGAAAGCCGCTCCAACCGACGACCAGTTTGCTTCATTGTGCGAAGATCAGAGGTGAACCATGGTGCCGGGCGGAGAAAAGACACCGTCCGGCGTCTGAGGGGAGCCAGAGAGTCCAGGCTGAGAGAGAGGGCAGTGTTGTAGCGGGCCACCAACACGTCCGGCGAGGTGTCGGAGAGAGCCGGGGCCATGTGGGTTATGAGGAGGTCTGATAGGGCTGATGCACTCACTGATTTGGTGTCTCTGAAGGTGATTGTGCGCCTGGGGCGCTGCTTGGGCAGGGGGATGGGGATGGTGAAGATGATGGCATGGTGGTCTGATACTGCCAGATCTAGGCGCTGCAGATGAGAGGGGGGGGCACCAGTGAAGCAGACTAGATCCAGCGTGTGACCTTTGGAGTGGGTGGGGCCCTGGACATGCTGTGTTATGTTGAGGCAGTCCAGAAGTGCCAGAAATTCTGCGGCAAAGCTACAGCTGGTGGAGTCGACGTGGATGTTAAAATCTCCCAGCAGATAGGTGGAAGGTGATTTAGGGCAGAGAGAGGACAGAAGCTCACTCAGCTCAACTCTTCTTCATGTCTCTTCTACATCAACATGTGTCCCCTCTTCTTCATGTCTCTTCTACATCAACATGTGTCCCCTCTGTGGAAAAAGATTCTCTCTCTTTTTGATCCATTTCTATAAAAACCTGTCTGAAAATGAGCTGATCAGATTTTGGCCACTTTGTGATGTCATAACAATGTTTCAGCTTGTGTAACCATTAGCCAATCAGCAACCAAGGTAACCCCCCCCCCCCATCTTATCACCCGAATATCCTCCTAGAGCACCAAATTGTAACCAAATGTCTCTCAGAGGGGCGTGGGGAGGGGCTCCTTATTTTCATCTAAAGTAACAGACAGAGAATCAGCACTTTGGAAACAGGGCTGAAACAGAGGGGATTATGGGTAATGCTGCAATGGTCTGTTTGGTGTTTGGAGCCAAACACTTCAGAGACATGTTTCTATATATCTGAGACCTGTAATATATTGATTAAAAACAGTATAATCGGGGACCTTTTTAAATGTGGAAAAGACATGGTAAAAAACCATACAATGAAATAAATCTCGTAATAATAAATCTCCCCCCCCCCCCCCCTCTCTCCCAGGTTCCTGCAGCAGCGGCTGAAGAAGGCCGTGCCGTACTACCGGATGAAGCTCATCGTGGTGGGGAACGCCGGCAGTGGGAAGACGACTCTGATCCAGCAGCTGATGAAGCTGAAGCGCCCCGTGATGAACTCCAAGAAGAACGCTGTCGGCATCGACGTGCGGGAATGGTCCATCAGAGAGCGGGACAGGAAGAAGATAGTGCTGAACGTCTGGGACTTCTCAGGTTAGCTTGATGTCGACAAGTATTCAAGTTACAGAGCAACTTCAACTTTAGAAGAGTCCTTAAATAAAATTGCAGATGCAAAGATGTGTTTTACCAAGATCTGAAGTCTCAATAATATTTGCAAGTCATTAGTTTGAAATCATGTATATAGGTATTTTTATATACATTTCCTTTTATATTCGGGATTGTGGGAAACGGTATTTCGATCTCTCTCACTGGAAAAAATGCTGCTCCAAAAACAAGTTGTTTTCACTTGAAATAAGTACAAAAATCTGCCAATAGAACAAGTGAAAATTAGCTTGGTAAGATTTCTTGAAATAAGACGGGATATTTAGATCAGATCTAATTAGCTGGAAGAACTCATTTTGAACTATATTTGACCAGAATCAGGAAATGTTGTGCCGCAAAAGTGTTCTGTTTCTGATGGTAGTTGGTGATTTTCTAATAAATATGTAAAGAAATATGTGTTTGATCTGAGATACGACTCAAAATAAGATGTTTTGACTTAACAAGATGATGCATTGTCTAAAAACAAGAGCCTATATCTCACTGCAGTGTTACTTCAGAAGTTACTGTCTTGTATCAAGTGTAACGACATATTCTGACTAGACAAATGTACTGGGCAAGATTTTGGGTTTTTGTTGTCTGTACACACAAACTGGAAGACGGACAATAAAGTTGACTTTAATGTAATATAACCCACGCAAGATAAATAAAGCGTGCACAACTTCCTAGTCAACAACTAGGCGTAAATGGCCAGAAAAATACATTCATTCCTTTCGGCAAAAAATCATTTCTGTAGATTAGTACAATTTCAAAGCCTTACTGACGATATGCACTTTCCATCCAGTCTTGATTCATTCCTTTATCATTTCCATGTCTAATTGTAGCCTTAGTTTCTTCACCAACCAGATGATAAAGGACTATGTCAGTGCCTTGAAAAGCTGAAAAATGATCAAACTATTTAAAGTGATTGGATTCTGTTCCTAAAGTAGGCTCAATAATAGGTGATTTTGGGAGGATGTATCTCATGTGAGTCTCATGTTGTAAGACAGTGATTAGAAAGTGTCCTGTTCAGCTGTTGATGTGATTTAGTTTCATTTCTCTTCCTCCCAGGTGGGGAGGAGTTCAGCGGCTCTCACCCTCACTTCCTCACCTCCAGAGCTCTCTACCTGGTGGTTTACAACCTGAGCAAAGGGGCCGGTCAGGTGGACGCCCTGAAGCCCTGGCTCTTCAACATCAAGGTGAGACACAGAGCCAAAGAGTCAGGAAGTTATCATTAATAACTGATGAGATCAGAGTGGGGGGCTGATTGAATCCTGTTAAGCAACGAATAAAACATCACAAACAAGGGACCAAAGGCTTCATCAATAGCATGATGATATAATAGAATATAAATATGGATTGTTTTTAAACCTATTGTTTAAAGATATACTGTAAGTCACTAGTTACAGATGATCTGGGAACAATTAAAAAATATTTTAAGTCACTAGTTACAGATGATATGGGAACAATTAAAAAATATTTTAAATACAAAAAATACTTTCATTTAAAAATAATTTTCATTTGAATTTCAGTAATGTTTAATAAAAAAATTGAAAACATAATAATACCATCTAATAATGGAAAGTGTCACACCATCGTGGACTTATTTTCTGTGTTTTACATTTTTTTTAATTTGCATTTAAGAAATTATATTATTACAGAGCATTCCCAAAAAAAAGTAATAGAGACGAAGTCCCGCCCATCTCCTTCCGACCCATGGGACCTTATTTCGGAAAAATTATGTATTGAAGTCAATGGAGAGAGAAAGATTATCTCTCGATCCCGTTTGAATTGTGCCACGAATTACACATATGATGTTTGTCAATCTTAAAAAATCATTTCCATGTCAAAAAAGTCACAGTTTGTCGTAAAACTGTTGAAATATAAGACTATGAAAAATACGCAACTAGAAAGACTACAAATCCCAGAGTCCTGGTCCCGCATGCTGGCTCTTAGGAACCGACTCACTCCCCTTGTGTGTATGTACAGCTCTCAACACGCCCAGACTTGTAGAGATTTTCACCTCATTCTGAAAGAAAGAAGTGAAATGTTCCAACGTGACGGCCGTCTTGGTGTGTGGTGCGAGATGGGAGATGTAGTTCATTGAGCGATTTCACAAAAACAAGTGTTACTTCACATTTTTACGACACATTTTAATTTTTCTGACTTGCAAAATGATCTTTTAAATTGACAAACATCATATGTGTAATTCGTGGCACAATTCAAACGGGATCGAAAGATAATCTTTCTCTCTCCATTGACTTCAATACACACTTTTTACGAAATAATGTCCCATGGAGGTCCACCGGAAAGGGAGGGACTTCGCCTCTCTATACAGTTAAAACTGCAATAGATAACGATGAACAAATCAAAACACGAAAAAGGAAAACAATTAAATTAATAAATTAAAAATAAATGTGTTGTTATGACTTCCTGTGTTTTGAGAGAAAACATTTACACTTTTAAAGGCAAGGCAAGTTTATTTATACAGCACTTTTCAACACAAGGTCATTCAAAGTGCTTTACAAAAAGACATTAAAGGTGGGGTAGGTCATTTTGGAGAAACCAGCTCGAGTGCGCTAGAATTTGAAAATACACAACCGGAAAAAATCTGCCACTTCCTCACAGAGCTCCTCCTCCAACACACACGAACGCACACATGAACAATGAGGGCACGAGATAAGTTTGTGCCCAGATGGAAGGCTGGCAGGCAGGCAGGCCATCCAGTTATTTTAGCCGGGCCGGCTCAGATGATTGGTCGTGCTTTTTACAGTACCACGGCTTCCAAGATGATATTTTTTATGGATTTGTTGTCAAAGCACTTCAGATATTCATTGCTATCGGGATGTTAAGAGCATTTCATGGAATATAACAACAAGTGTATCTCGAGCCGGTTTCTCAAACTTACCTACCCCACCTTTAAGAGCATAAAACACAATAGAAACATTAAAAGGCAAAGATAATAAAACATGAATAACACAGACATAAAAGTTACAGTGCCGTGTAAGATGTGAATAGTTCAATTTAAAAGCACCGGCAACAAGAAAGTCTCCAGCCTGGATTTATTCTGGTAGTTCGTTCCAGATATTTGACAATACCCCTAACCTAAATTCTCACATTCCTCTACCCCTAGTCTTCCTGTGAAAGTATAGTTCCTTTGACCCTTTTCTAACCTTTTTATAAAAGATAGAACTCATTTTTCTAAGCACGGTATTTTTGAAATGTCAATTATATCGATATGTTCCCCTTTCCCTTAACCCTCTGCTCTCCTCTGTGCTCCAGGCCGTCGCCCCTCTGTCCCCGGTCATCCTGGTGGGAACACACACCGATGTGAGCGATGACCTGCAGCTTCAGTCCTGCCTCTCTAAGATCAGAGAGGAGCTGCTGAGCCACCAGGGCTTCCCCGCCATCAGAGACTACCACATGGTGTCCGTCTGCGAGGACTCCGACTCCATCGCCAAGCTGCGCAAAGCCATCGCCAGGGAAGTCAGCGGCTTCAAGGTGAAAGGGCACAAACAGCTGATTAAAGTGTGTGTGTGTGTGTGTGTGTGTGTGTGTGTGTGGTCAAAATCTATACCTTTGATTAAACAAACATTGGTTTCTTCTCATGTCATTTACTTTAATTAGCATCTTTCAAGTTTCAAGGCTTTATTGTCATTTGCTACAGTCAGAGGTGGGAAGTAGTGGAGTAGTGGACGACTTTTAACTTTGACTTCTTACATTTTGAACACAAATACCTGTACTTTCTACTTCTTACATGTTGAACCCAAATACCTGTACTTTCTACTTCTTACATGTTGAACTCAAATACCTGTACTTTTTACTTCTCACATGTTGAACTCAAATACCTGTACTTTCTACTTCTTACATGTTGAACACAAATACCTTTACTTTCTACTTCTTACATGTTGAACACAAATACCTGTACTTTCTACTTCTTACATGTTGAACACAAATACCTGTACTTTCTACTTCTTACATGTTGAACTCAAATACCTGTACTTTCTACTTCTTACATGTTGAACACAAATACCTGTACTTTCTACTTCTTACATGTTGAACACAAATACCTGTACTTTCTACTTCTTACATGTTGAACACAAATACCTGTACTTTCTACTTCTTACATGTTGAACACAAATACCTGTACTTTCTACTTCTTACATGTTGAACCCAAATATCTGTACTTTCTACTTCTTACATGTTGAACACAAATACCTGTACTTTCTACTTCTTACATGTTGAACCCAAATACCTGTACTTTCTACTTCTTACATGTTGAACACAAATACCGGTACTTTCTACTTCTTACATATTGAACACAAATACCTGTACTTTCTACTTCTTACATGTTGAACCCAAATACCTGTACTTTCTACTTCTTACATTTTGATCACAAATACCTGTACTTTCTACTTCTTAAAAAGTTCAGGTGTTTTAATCTTTAGTACACCTTCCTTTTATGTAGCTCTCCTCCGTCCTCATCTCCTCTCTGGTCCACAGATCCAGGGCCAGCCTGTGATGGGCCAGCTGGTTCCCGACAGCTACGTGGAGCTGGAGCGCCGGGTTCTGCTGGAGAGAACCCGGGTTCCTGCAGAGTTCCCCGTCCTCAGACACCAGGAGCTGCTGCAGCTCATCCAGGAGAGTCAGCTGCAGCTGGAGGAGGCGGAGCTTCCCCACGCCGTGCACTTCCTCAGTGAGGCTGGTACGTAGAGTCAAGACTTTAAATACCTCGTATTAAATATAGAGTCCAAATTCATCAACATCCCAGAATCAGAATACCTTTACCCGTCCCACAGAGGGGACATGTACATTGTTACAGCAGAAAAGAGCCAAAGACAGCTTAATGTTTCCTAAGAAGCATGCATACAAAAGTATTGAAGATAACAACAATTCTAATACAAAAAAAGGTTACTCAATTTACAAAATACACACCCTGTAACAGTTCTGAGGATTTAGCAGCCAGGTATATAGGGCACAGATCCCTCAGGTCATCTTCATTCAACTCAACATCCTTCAATATGACCTGTGCTGGGTCTCAATTTGCATACTTGTGAAATAACATGTGCTATTGTGAGTGCATGGAGTACCTGTATGGTGCACTCATAACAAAAGGTTTCCCATCAGCAAAAGCACGTGGGTTTGCTATCCTGGCTCCTAAATGGTGGAATGAGCTCCCCATTGACATCAGGACAGCAGAAAGCTTACACACCTTCCGGCGCAGACTGAAAACTCATCTCCTTAGACTCCACTTCGAGCGATAGAATGACTAACAAGCATGGGCGGCGCCAGGATTTGTTTGCTGCAGTAGCTTAGCAGTTGCTATATGACAGCACGGCGTTGCTTTTCAAAATAAATAAACAAACAATATCAGTGGGCCAAGCACGAGCCTGTTCATATTGTAGCGTTCACCGCTATTCAAGACCACAGATCACGAGCCTTCAATGTCCAAAACGTTCTCTTTATCTTCTGGTATCGACGGCCACAGCCACGCCTTACAGAACCAATCAATAGTATAACACTCATTATGACTTTTCCCCACACTCGAATACAACTCCTACCGTCTCGTACTCCACACACATACACACATACACACATACACACACACACACACACACGGATAGCAGGGTTGTCCGGCTAGACCGGCTCCGTTGGAGATCGCGGTCGTTTACGCTGACTTGTGAGAAATCTTTCCATTTTCGATCTGTGTTCACATACTGAGAATTATAACAACATTAGCCAAGTAACAGTTTGCGCTTTAACTTACAACGACCCCTGATAGATCTCGCGAGAATGTGTATAAATATATATAGATACATTTTCACAAAACAATGGGGTTGCTAAGCCGTTGCTAGGCCAATTGTTGGAGTTGCTATAGCAACTCCAAGCTACCCCCTGGCGCCGCCCCTGCTAACAAAGCACTTATATACTAATAAAGGACTGGCTTATCTAAAGCCAGCTGAGTAGCACTTGAAATGTTTGGCTCTATGAAACCTGATGTACTTATATGATTCTGTTTTCTTCAGGGTTGTGTCTTCCTGGTCGAATGCACTTATTGGAAGTCGCTTTGGATAAAAGCGTCAGCTAAATGCAATGTAATGTTGAGTGTGGGCACTTCTTACACTCAACGACCGCCAAATTGGGTACATAGCAGACGTTTTACTTTTAGTTTTGAAATAGAGTCTCAATGTATCTGACCACGCCTGCCTGTTGTTTCTCCTCCTCTGTCACAAAGGGGTGTTACTGCACTTTGATGATCCGACGCTCCAGCTCCAAGACCTTTACTTCATCGACCCACAGTGGCTGTGCAACATCATCTCACAGGTAGCTTCATCTGAACACAGAGACAATCACACATGCTTCACTTTCTCTTAGGAGGTTAGGAGATCATGCAGGTGAAAAGACAAAACATTATATAAGCTAAGAACAATGTATTCCTACAAACACTTTGCATACACATTATTTATTTTCTTCTTGAATAGCTGATCCTAAATTCAAAGAAGCAATCAGCGGCCACATAACACCTCTGTATCAACCCCTCATGCAGGAACATGACTGCTAAAGAATGTGTCAGATATGCTGATGTTGTCTCTCTCTGTGTAGAAACTCACGTTAAAGGGCTGTGGCCTCTGGGAGCATCCTAAAGGAGTGGTTCAGCGCTCCGTGGTGGAGAAGTTCCTCTTTGAGAACAAATCTTTCCCCAAGAGCCACCTGACGCAGTTCTTCAAACTGCTGGAGAAGTTTCTGATCGCTCTGCCCTTCGGAGAGGACCAGCTGCTCATACCCAGCAGGTACATTTCTAATGTTCTTTTGTGGGATTGCCATTGTTAAGGGAGCGAGTAAGTTACCGTATATCAAGACTTCTTAAAGGTCACCTATTGTGCAAAATCCACTTCTCTATGTCTCTTCTACATCAACATGTGTCCCCTCTTCTTCATGTCTCTTCTACATCAACATGTGTCCCCTCTTCTCCATGTCTCTTCTACATCAACATGTGTCCCCTCTTCTTCATGTCTCTTCTACATCAACATGTGTCCCCTCTTCTTCATGTCTCTTCTACATCAACATGTGTCCCTTCTTCTTCATGTCTCTTCTACATCAACATGTGTCCCCTCTTCTTCATGTCTCTTCTACATCAACATGTGTCCCCTCTTCTCCATGTCTCTTCTACATCAACATGTGTCCCTTCTTCTTCATGTCTCTTCTACATCAACATGTGTCCCCTCTTCTTCATGTCTCTTCTACATCAACATGTGTCCCCTCTTCTTCATGTCTCTTCTACATCAACATGTGTCCCTTCTTCTTCATGTCTCTTCTACATCAACATGTGTCCCCTCTTCTTCATGTCTCTTCTACATCAACATGTGTCCCCTCTTCTTCATGTCTCTTCTACATCAACATGTGTCCCTTCTTCTTCATGTCTCTTCTACATCAACATGTGTCCCCTCTTCTTCATGTCTCTTCTACATCAACATGTGTCCCCTCTTCTTCATGTCTCTTCTACATCAACATGTGTCCCCTCTTCTTCATGTCTCTTCTACATCAACATGTGTCCCCTCTTCTTCATGTCTTTTCTACATCAACATGTGTCCCCTCTGTGTAAAGAGACTCTGAAAGTTTCAGGAACAAAGATTCTCTCTCTTTTTGATCCATTTCTATAAAAACCTGTCTGAAAATGAGCTGATCAGATTTTGGCCACTTTGTATTTTTTGGCTTTTGTAACCATCAGCAGCCAAGGTAACCCCCCCCCCCCCCCCCCCCTTATCATCTGAATTCCTAGAGCAGAGGTTGTGTTAAACTTTTTCACTGCCCGTCATTTTGACGGCCAGGATCGTAAAATTTCCGTCAAAATCCATTATTACCCGTCGTTCTGTACACAACTCTGCTGGGGGGGGGGAACACGCTCGTGAACTGTCAACGGGGGGAGGGGGGGGGGAACGCACATTCGTGAATTGTTAGCGCCGGTGTTATGCATGTCCACTGCACCTCGCGGGAGCTCGCCACAGCGTAAAGCAAAAACTCAGACATTTCAATGATTTGTACGGCAAAGTTAGGTTTGGAAACTATATCACTTCCTTTTTGGCGGGCATGCATAACACTGGAGCCTCACTGCGGGGAAGCTTTGGCACTGTTCTGAGTTTGTTCTAATCCGTCAAAATGACGGACTGCTTTCAGATTTATCCATCATTGTTAAAAAAAATCCGTCATAGACGGAAAATATTCGGTTAACGCAACCTCTGTCCTAGAGCACCAATTGGCGCTTTCACACCAAGTACTTTTCCCAGGAATAGTTCCCCGGAACTCTTTAATTCCTGAACTGTCTAGTAGATCACGTTCACACCGGAATAAGTCCCCGAGGGAGGTTTACACAAATGAAGCGTCACTTCTTCTTCTTCTGCTTTGGGTTTACTGGCAGGCCGCAAACAACTTCACGGCGTATACTGCCACCCGAAGTCCCGGAGTCCTCGGGTGGCAGTAAATCGCCACCCGAAGTCCCGGGTAAATCGCCAGAAGTGCCGACACCTCCTCATCACTCCACCGCTCCAACGTTTTATTTTGTGTTGCCATAAGTTAGTCTCTCTCCGTTGGTGCGCTGGGCTAATGCTAATGCTAATAATGCTAATGCCAGCAAATGAAATGGAGGCTTCACAAAACTTTTCTGAGTTTTATGGGGTGTGGTTTGCAATTCGCCCAGCCAATAGAAATTGGAACCCTTTCCTCCCCAGGAAAGTACCACCTCTCTAGCAGGCACTGAAAGGGGGGGAAAAGGTTCCCGAACTTTTTTTCGAGTTCCAGATCTTTTTAGTGTGAACGCAAAATCCCAGGAACTATCAGAACTATTCCTGGGAAAAGTACTCCGGTGTGAAAGCGCCTTGTGTTCTTTTGAACCAAATGTCTCTCAGAGGAGCGTGGGGAGGGGCTCCTTATTTTCATCTCAAGTAACAGACAGAGAATCAGCACTTTGGAAACAGGGCTGAAACAAAGGGCATTATGGGTAATGCTGCAATGATCTAGTGTTTGGAGCCAAACACTTCAGAGACATGTTTGTATATATCAGAGACCTATAATATATTGATGAAAAACTGTTTAATTGGGGACCTTTAACTCTTTCTTCCGTTCCAGTTTGTCCAAAGACAGGCCGGTGATCGAGCTGCCTCACTGTGAGAACTCGGAGGTGATCGTGCGTCTGTACGAGATGCCGTACTTCCCCATGGACTTCTGGGCGCGTCAGATCAGCCGCCTGCTGGAGGTCTCCTCCTTCCTGCTCTGTGGAAGAGGTGAGTTACACTACAGCAGGGGTTCCCAACCCCCGGTCCGCGGAGCGGTGTTACTGCCGGGCCGCGAAATAGCTGTGAGTTTATCGTAATATTTGCAGAATTATAAATATATAAAAATATTTTATCATAATATTTTTTTCAAAAAGTGTTTAATTGTTGCACCTATACCAGTCATATTATTTCATCCAGTAGCCTAGTTAATCTTTCACCAGATAACCGTTGAAAATGGCTTTTATGATGTTCCGAGGGATTCTGCGGCTCAAGGTCTCGGCCTCTCGAGCGCACGAGAAAGTTACCGGTGCGCCAAGTAGGAAGAGGAGCGCACAGGAGACAACCGTTTAATTGCAGACTATGATGTTTATGTGGGGAAATGGCAGTACAGACATTATTTGAGATATATTTCAAACTCGGACTTCATTTTAAGGACATGTCGGCCAGGGGTCTAGAGCTATATGTTTATTTTATAGCTTTTCTTTTTAATGACTGATTTTAAATGCCATTTTCTTAATGTCTTTCATTTTTTTGTAAAGCACTTTGAATTGCCTTGTGTTGAAAAGTGCTATATAAATAAACTTGCCTTGCCTTTGTTTAAGCACCGGATTGGCAAAACAGGAGAGTAAACCAATCTGCCTTGATCTATGAATTCATGTCCGGGACTCTCACGGTATCTGCTGCCTCCTGATGCTGCCCGCAGCTGTTTGAAGGAAAACCTCCTTCACTTCATGAAATGGCTGCAGGCAGCACCAGGAGGCAGCGGGACGTGTAACTCCGCCTCTGAGAAGTGCAGCACCAGCGCGCCGAGAGCTGTGCCTTTTTACGCACTGCCTTCGCTTTGTTTACCTTAATCAGAACAGCGAGTGACTGCAGGCTGCTACGTGTTAACCACACACACCTCTACACACATCTCTACACACACCTCTACACACATCGAACTGCCTGATTACTCCCCCTTGTATTATTGTTATGAAGGAGATGTCCAGTCACCAAGGCGCATGATGTGTGTGTGTGCTCTGCTCAGCTCTGTGTTTGTGTCTGTCCGACACCGGCATTTGTTTTCAAATGACCATGAACAGTAATTTACACACATCTGGCTAGACTCCATAGGTAGCCTATATGCGGGTGTTCCCAAAATAAATTAGTTTAATCTTAATCTCGATGTAGTGCTAAATGCTGTCGGAGTGCACCGGAACGAGAGACACACACACACACACACACACACACACACACACACACACACACACACACACACACACACACACACACTTCATCATGCGCCTTCTCCTCGTTTTCCCATCACTGGATTATCCGTAAATCATACAAACAAAACCAAAATGTTGATTTATCTGTTTTCCCGTTTTGGTTTAAAAACTGAATAACGTCGGTTTTTTGGTTTTCCGTTTTTCCGAAAAACCAAAAAACGACACCGGTTCTATTTGAAACGTTGTTAATATGTTTTGGATGCATATTGTTCTAGTATTTGTTCAGGCTGTTACATTCAATTAGCCTCTGTTGCTACCTGCTGGTGGAGAGTAAATATTAAAATCAGTTCAAATTGACAACCTGTAATCTTTTTTTTTAATGTATCTGCCGGTCCTTGGCCCAATAAAGGTTGGGAACCCGCTCCACAGTACACACAGTCACTCATGGTACTGTAGATTAGAGATATGTTGATCGACAGTAATATAATCGGCAACTTTTTCGATAATCTGATAAGTACATTTTTCATGGAACAATTGTAGGAAATGTTCGCCTTTCAAATATCAAAATGCTCTAGTTTTCATATGATATAGGAGCTGAATGACATGATATACTGGAATGTTTAATTACTTGTGTAGCTTTATGTCTTAAGAAAACTGAATTTGATTGAGTTTGGAATGGCAACTTGTTTTAATAGAAACTGAGATGACGATGTTTCCCTTTGACCTGACATTTAAAACGCCATCTTTAAACTGTGACAGAGATCATGAATGAAAGTTCATGCTGTGTGTTCTCCAGGGAAAGTGGTGCGGCCCAACCGGATCTACTGGAGGAGAGGGGTGTACCTGAGCTGGTCTCCGGAGGCGTACTGTCTGCTGGAGGCCGCCTCGCTGAAGGAGAACCCCTCCAGCTTCGTCAGGATCACTGTGCCCTCCTCACGAAAAGGTTTTATTTTTGTTGTGCCTTATATTTCATCATCTTGTACACATTTGGCAAATCATACATTTAAAAAAACAAATGTTGTGTTATTGAAATGGATTTTTTTAAATTATTTTTTATTTATGTTTTCTTCAGGTTAAAAAAACGGTTTTGAGGCAAACCATTTTATACTGTATGTAAACAATGTTGACTAGATTTCTATTTTGAAAACAGCATGTATGGAATACAATTCAATCAATTAAAAAAGGGATGTAAAATATCTCTTATCTTATAAATCGGTTGTCTTAATTAAAATGTATGTAAAATAAATCACACAGAGGCACTGCAGTGTTTCCAGTGTTGCCTAAAAGTGCCCAAACACATCCATCCGTCCATCTTCTCCCGCTTATCCGTGGTCGGGTCGCGGGGGTAGCAGTTCCAGCAGAGAGCCCCAAACTTCCTTTTCCCTGGCCACATCAACCAGCTCTGACTGGGGGGTCCCAAGGCGCTCCCAGGCCAGCGAAGAGATATAATCCCTCCACCTGGTCCTAGGTCTACCCCTTGGTCTCTTCCCAGCTGGACGTGCCTGGAACACCTCCCTAGGGAGGCGCCCAGGTGGCATCCTAACTAGGTGCTCGAACCACCTCAACTGGCTCCTTTCGACGCGAAGGAGGAGCGGTTCAACTCCGAGTCCCTCCCGGATGACTGAACTTCTCACCTTATCCCTAAGGGAGACACCAGCCACCCTGCGGAGAAAACCCATCTCGGCCGCTTGTATCCGCGATCTCGTTCTTTCGGTCATGACCCATCCTTCATGACCATAGGTGAGGGTAGGAACGGAAATGGCCCGGTAGACAGAGAGCTCATAACACAAACACATAAATATGCAAATCATCTCAAAATCACACAAAACATCAGGGACAGAACGTTCAAGCGCTACTCTCACCTGAAGATAAAGCTCAATAAAATACACCTTTTTTAATAAATCGTTACTTTCAAAGTCAATTCCTGAATGTTTCCAGTTGTTAAGAATTAAGAAAATAAGACCTCAAAGCGAACAAGCTTCCGTCCATGCTTCTATCTTGTGTTTGACTGTGTGTGTGTATCTGTGAGTATGTAGGTGTGTATATGTATGACCACATTTCCCCTGTTTTAGCGTCTCTCCACTGGCTGCCCATTTATTTTAGGATCCATTTTAAAATTCTTTTATTTACTTTTAAATCCCTAAATGGCATGACCCCACCTCGCTGAGCTGCTACACCCCTACACGCCCACCCGCCCGCTCAGGTCAGCGGACCGACTGCTCCTGAATGCGCCCAGAACCAGGTCAAAGCTCAGAGGGCTGCTTCTCTGTCGCGGCTCCCACACTGTGGAACGCTCTGCCCCTGCACATCAGACTCCACACTGCCTGCTTTTAAATCGCTTCTTAAAACCCACCTCTTCTCCTTAGCGTTTCAACATTTGGCGTTTCAACATCTTTCAGAGTGTTACTTTTAAATTGTTTTTTGTTTTTACTTGTACTTGTTTTATGGTGTGTGAGCTGAGCTGTGTTACTTCTTTGTTTTATCTATTTGCCTGTACAGCACTTTGGTCTGCAGGTTTAAAGTGCTTTATAAATAAAGTTGTATTGTATATGTATATATGTGTGTGTATGTACATATGTGTATATGTATATATGTCAACAGGTAAAGCAGATTAATAACAATAATAATTAATGATAATTATTGCAGATTATAGATTATAAATAAATCATTTAGGGACAAGGGGGTGAGATTAAATAAATGATACTTCTTCTCACTCCTTGTCGAACACTAGATGTGAGACTGTTTATGTTGCTAATGCTGTTGTTGTAAATGTCATTTTTTGTTTTGATTTCTCTTACATGACTATGCACTGCAAAAAAATTTTTGTTTTGTAATTATTTACTTGTTCGAAATAAAATGTATCAATCAATCTTTCTAAAATGGTTGACTGCCCCCCCCCCCCCCCCCCCCCCCCCCCCCTCAGGCCGGGTGCTGCTGGGTCAGGTCGTGGACCACGTGGACTCGCTGCTGGAGGAGTGGTTCCCCGGCCTGCTGAACATGGACGTGCACGGCAGCGGAGAAGCTCTCCTGAAGAAGTGGGCGCTCTACAGCTTCCAGGACGGGCAGGAGAGGAGCCGGACCCTGCTGGAGGACCTCTTCACCAAGTGTGAAAATGGTACATAAATCACACTTAAATACAACACCTGCTTTTGTCGGTGAGAATTATGGCTGCCACAATATCGGATTTCCTTTTACATTATTATCGTGTTATACAAGCCAAAAAAGTTTCAGCTTCCTATAGCTATTATCGCACTACTATAGTAGAACAAGTCAATAAGTCTATCTGTCTATCTGTACTTTCTTTGGGAATGCATTGTGAAAAATGCAAGTGTGTGTTGGGAGACAAAGCAAGAATGGGAAATAATGTAATAATTGAAGAAGATTATTTTTTCAATAGATACAGTTTTCTATTATCAACATGCTATTAATTTTCATTTATTAAAAAAATTGGTTATTGTCAATCCCCGTAAAACGTTTCGCCTCTTGCATGAATTCAACAATTAGTTTTTTAATCCATAAAAGTCAGTATTAACCTCAACGTTTTGGTTTTCTAAATGTGCTCAGAAGCGCCCCATCTTCCTACCTTAACATCTAAAATGTTGGTTATTATTATTTGATCAAATATAGATTTCCTGCTGGTGAACCCGGAGGACCCGAGCTTCAAACTCCCCATCTCTCAGATCGCTCCGGACCTGGTGCTGAGCGACCAGCCGGCGGGGACCATGCTGGACAGCGAGGAGCTGGAGGTGGACATGGTTAAAGAAAACCGTCTGGGTACATCTCCCTGATTTCTTTAGACATATGTACTTTCTTACTCATAAGTGTTTAAAAGGGATGTGTAAATATATGATGTTTGTCCTCTACAGGGGACGGGGGCTTCGGGACTGTCTATCGAGGCGTCTACAAAAATGAAGAAGTCGCCGTGAAAATATTCAACAAGCATGCATCTGAGTTTTACACCTACAGACTCCTCAGACAGGTACCGCTGATCAATTCACCTCCAAACCGTCCATGTGGCGCCTCAGTTCCCACGCCGAGAGGCTTAGCTTGGCTTTATGCTGCGACGCGTTTTCAATGAGGAAGTCTATACTGAAGTAAGATCAAAACACACATTAACTTAGAGGGACAAAGACGGTCAACAGAAGAATGTCAGCACGAGCTCACCTTCTGTCATCCGCACCCCGACATGAAACAGGTGACCTATATACACAAACCACAGCCATGTGACATGTCACTCGTCCCCGGCTTGAGCTTCAATCTCAGGATCCATGTATTTGTGATTCTCTCCAGAATGGAAGTAGTCATCACATACAGAGCATCAGCTAGTTCCTGAATGGTGTTCAAAATTTTAAAATTCTTACTTTTTCCTCAAAATTCTGACTTTTTCTCAAAATTATGACTTTTTCTCAAAATTATGACTTTTCTCAAAATATAAAAATTCTTACTTTTTCCTCAAAATTCTTACTTTTTCTTAAAATCTCAAAATTCTTACTGTTTCTTAAAATCTCAAAATTCTTACTTTTTCTTAAAATTATGACTTTTCTCCAAATATAAAAATTCTTACTTTTTCCTCAAAATTCATACTTTTTCTTAAAATCCCAAAATTCTTACTTTTTCTTAAAATCTCAAAATTCTTACTTTTTCTTAAAATTATGACTTTTCTCCAAATATAACAATTCTTACTTTTTCCTCAAAATTCATACTTTTTCTTAAAATCTCAAATTTCTTACTTTTTCTTAAAATTCAGAATTTTTATCCAAATCTAAAAAATTATGACTTTTTCTCAAAATGTTGACTTTTTCTCTAAATTCTCACTTTTTCTCAAAATCTAAAAATTCTTACTTTTTCTGAGCTTCAACCTCAGGATCCATGTATCTGTGATCCTCTCCAGAATGGAAGTAGTCATTACATACAGAGCATCAACTAGTTCCTGAGCAGTGTCCTTCACATGCTGATATCCAAGAGAGGGAGTTACACAGTCACAAGATGGAGGAATAGAAAGCAGTATTCAATGTTTACTTCAGATTAGCTCCACGTCAGAAATGAGCATGCTTGATGTCTCTCTCCATAGAGGCTGAATCATCATGTTAATCACATAGCTATCATCTGCCTCAAACAGTCCTGATGCTCTTCTAGGTAATCACACATCCTGGCTACAGTTGGGATACCTTTGTTATCATGTTACTCTCATATTGGAAGAAGACATTCAGTATTTTCCCAACGTGACGATTGCCGGAAGTGCTCAACGTAAACTAATATGTGTTTTGGACATTTCAATGACTGAATTCTTTCTCCGCTGGCCTCCAGGAGTTGACGGTGTTGGGCCGCCTCCACCACCCCAGCCTGGTGGCTCTGCTGGGGGCCGGCTGCTCCCCTCAGGTCCTGGTGATGGAGCTGGCTCTCAGAGGCTCTCTGGACTCCCTCTTTGAGCACGAGAACGGCAGCCTGAACCGGAAGCTGCAGCACAGGATCGCCCTGCAGGTGGCCGACGGGCTCAGGTACGGAGTGAGGGGTGAACAAGGAGAGCATTGGTCAGAAAATGATTAAAGGGTGTGCAATGAACCATAACCACTAGCTTTAGGACCTTTGTTGCATGTCAAACCGCTCTCTTTCTTCTCTCTCCCATTTTTGATAAAATCATCAACCAAAATTAGCATTTTTTCTAAATGGATACGGATCTTCAGAATCAGATTCAACATTTAAAAAACTATAGTGTCATAAAAATATGACAGAATCCACGTTGTCCCTTTCTTTCTGTGTGATCAGGTACCTCCACTCAGCCATGATCATCTACCGGGACCTGAAGCCGCACAACGTCCTGCTCTTCAACCTGAAGGCGGACTCGGAGATCATCGCCAAGATCACAGACTTCGGCATCGCTCAGTACTGCTGCGCCATGGGGGTGAGGAGCTCCGAGGGAACGCCAGGTGAAACTCTCCTTTTGACTTTCTTATTACTTTTACACTCTTTTTTAAACACTGTATTTAACACAATAACAGGAGAAGATGCAGGTGCTATACAAAAAAGATTGTAGCGGTGATCGCTCATCAAAAAAGGCCACTCATGGAGGTTAGCAGTCAGAGTTCCCAACGCGTGTTGTGGTGAAGGATGAGGTCCATCATGACGTCATTTGTAATGTTTTATTTATTTGTCCACGGTTAAAAAGTTCTTTTTCACGTATCTAAAATATTGTTTTGAACAGAACATGATAAAACACAGACACTAGGTTGTACGTTCACGGGCAGTATCACTTTGTTGCTTCTTCAAATGGATTCCTCTCTGTATCTCGCAGGCTTCAGAGCTCCAGAGATCGCCCGAGGGAACGTGATCTACAACCAGCAGGCGGACGTGTTCTCGTTCGGCCTGCTGCTCTACGACCTGCTGACCTGTGGGGAGCGCATCTCTGACGGCATGAAGTTCCCCAGCGAGTTCGACGAGGTCGCCGTGCAGGGGAAACTGCCAGGTAATACTAATGATAATAATAACTTAGATTTATATAGCGCCTTTCAGGGGACCCAAGGTCGCTTTTTAGAAAAACAGGAGTACACAGTCAGACACACATAACAACACATAAACTAGGGGTTGAAGGCCTTGGCAAACAGGTGGGACTTGAGCGCCTTTTTTACTATATTATTCTAGTGTCCTTAAAATAGTGTTTTTCAATCTCTGCTGAAACTCCTGTATAACGGTTCGTCCACACAGCAGCTTTAGACGAATCTTCCACCACCTCCAACGTTTCTCTGCCCATTGACTTTGAATGGGGATGACGTCACTTTGCCTCGCTTTTCGCCGAACTGCATTGTGGGGGAGCGAAGCGAAGATTTCCAGGATTTTCAGGATTCAAAAGTTGAGCAATGTTCAACTTTTGAAGCTGAGCTGGAAGCGTCAGCCAATCAAATCCCGTGTATGCAAATCTGACAGTACAAGTGCTAGCCAATCAAACCACGTGTAAGCAGGGAGAGCCAGACCGCAGTTCATTTCCTCATATTCCAAACGAGAAATTACGGGAGCAAATCACCCGGTTCTTTACGACCAGACTATTTACCGGGATACAAACCGGAGGAACCAGGCATGGAGGGAGGTGGCAGAGACAGGGGGTGAAACTGGTAGGTTTTCGCCTGAGGGTTTTTTGCTTTGTATGTCGGGGGCGGGAGATTCATGTGATTGGTTGTTGGTCGCAAAGAATCCCCAAGCTTTCAGACACGCCCAGCTCCAAGATTTTCAAAAAGCTGCTGTGTGGACGTACCGTAAGGAAGCTGCAGGAAGTATAGCTGAATCTTCTGGTTCTGAAAGTCTGTAGGTGTTTGGAATAACCTGCAAGTCTTACAATTTATAAGTTTGTTACATTCCAGAATGAAAACCGATTAAAGTTGGGAGAGGAGGGAGTTGACTGCCAATTTCAATCGATTGTCAACAACCAAGCGTATCTTTCTCGAAGACGCACATGTAACCAAACAACCGAACGTAACCCAGATACCAAACGTACTGAAACAAGTTGTCCCCAAACAACCAAACGTTTTGCTTCTCATCATCCAAATGAACCCAGAAAATGTACCAACTAGACATGCCTCAGTAACCCAAAATGCACCAAATGTAGCCCAACAACCAAACCTACCCGCAAAGAAGAAAGAAACACTGTTGGTTTCTATTAGTGATCTGTTCCAGTGATGAAGGGAAGGAGGGAGTTCCCAATTTAAATCGAATGTCAACAACCCCAAAAACGTAACCCAGATACCAAACATACCTAAACAACTTCAACCCAACTCCAAACGTTTTTTTAGATCTCATCATCCAAAAGAACCCAGAAAATGTACACCCAACAACTTACTCTATCTGTGTATGTACTTGTATGTATGCACCACGACACCAAGTCAAATTCCTCGTGCGTGTCACCCCACCTGCTAACAAACCAGTTTCTGATTCTTTTAAAGGCGTCATCATTAAAGACTGATATCAGCTATTACTCCTGTTAGTGCTTTTATAACATGAGATTCCACCTTTAAATGTACTCGTACTTTAAGAAATGTTGTCCTTTTTTAAATGTGGTTTAATGAACTTGAATGCAGAATCCCCCTCAACATATACCCGACCTTTGACCCCCCTGTCCACAGACCCAGTGAAACACTACGGCTGCTCCCCCTGGCCGGGCCTCCAGGAGCTGATGAAGGACTGTTTGAGGGAAAGTCCTCAGGCTCGACCCACTTCTGCTCAGGTGTGAAATGGGACCTTAGTAAAGTACAGACACGTTTATCTACAGCGCCCCCTGGTGGTGTGATATTGCAGAAATTAAGCTCTGTGGGAAACTGCAAAATAATCTCCATATATTGACACCACTTATTCTTTTTGAAGCGTAAATGCCATCACAAGAAGTACAAAGCAACTGTAACGCTTTAAATAAACGTAATCATGGTCAAATTACGTCACATCACCATCGCTAAGCTAAAGGCGGCTAATGTTTGACGTTTTGACGTTTTTAGCAAGTGGGGTATTCTTTCAGGCTTAAAAAAACATGAACTTTGATACGAGGGACCCCAGAAGTGATATGAAATGGCGACTCATTTCCAGGTTTAGGACAAAACTAATGATGTGTGTCCTCTGTGGTGTGAGCAGGTGTTTGATCGGCTGAATTCGGGCCAGATGTTGTGCCTGATGAGGGAGCTGGTGGTCCCCCGTGCGTTCAACACTGAGTGCTTCACGGTGAGCTCTGGCAGTGGGGACGGACCCTCCATCAGACACACAGCCTGGGTGGGGGGGGGCAGCAGCACCCAGAGGAGGGGCTTCATCACAGCCGTGGACCTGGACACCAACGCAGTCTCTACACAGGTACCAACAGCGCTAATACACCCTAATTATTAGCTATAGAGTGGTGCAGTGATGCCGGATTTTTGTAGGCCATTTTTGTAGTTCCCTCGACAAAAAAGCAACGATAAATGGATAAATATGTGGAGAAACTTTATTTATATAGCACCTTTCCTGCTTGACGAAGTGCTTTACAGAGTATGACACTAACAAAGGTTAGTGTCATAGGTCAAAGGTGATACTACAACACAATTACAATTGCCCCAAATGACAAGCCAAATGAAAAAGATAGGTCTTTCATTTCCTTCTCTTCCTCCTGCAGGACATCGACACCAGTCCTGTCTTGTGTCTCGTGACCGTCCAAATCCCAACGGAGGCCTGTGATTGGCTGGTGGCTGGCACCCAATCAGGGTACTTGGTGTGTATCAGCACTGAGGACCCGTCGAAATGGCACCACCTGCAGAGTGTCACTGACGCCGTCACCTCGCTCTACTTCCACGTGCACCCTCGTCGAGCGTAAGATATTATATTTGATGTATGATGATACTTCTCGTGTAACGAATGGATGTATTGGTCTGACTTAAACAAATGAGGGGGGGGCATTAAAATATAAGTTTCAAGATGGGAGAAACATGAACATCCATTGCACATTTTAGACTCACTGAAAGACGCACACACACGCACACCCCCCACTCTAAGCCCCGCCCCTCACTCTCAGGTAGATTTATTATGTTTTTTGTGTAATTTTTCAGCCAAAGAAAGAATTACCTGCTGGTTGGGACCGCCAATGGAGTCCTTACGATCTATGAGGACTCTGTACTAAAGGTACGTGTTAGACCAAGTTTTTGTTCTTAAAATCTAACATTTTTGCTCAGACTTTCTCCTTCCATGTTTTACATGTACCAAACTGTATTCCTCACCTTCTTGTGACCTCCCCTCTCTCCTCCCCCCCCCTGCAGCAGGAGAGTGGGCAGCCGGTGAAGTCGCTCACCGTGGGCAGCGTCAGCACGCCGCTCATGTGTCTGGGTCAGTCTGTGTATTCTCTGGACAGCAGGTGTGTGTGGGCCGGCTGCGGGACGAGGGTCCTCTCGTTCACCGCCGACTACGACGTCTGCAGGAGCTTCGACACCAGAGCCAACCTCATCTTTCAGTGAGTCCATTAGTCAACGGATAGCTTGGCGTCTAAAGTCGCTTATTGAAACTCAGGAAATCATTTGCGACAGGAATGCGTTAACGTTTGATCACAAGAAATGAAATGTGTCTGTTAGATAAAGGACAAAAAGAAATGCCCAACACAAATCAAATTCTTTCTAACATGTTCCTGCATTTTGGACAGAAACAGGGAAATATTGAAGAAGAAGAAAGATATTCTAGAACGAGATTAGAGTGAGATCGAGTTTAACTCTGTCACCATGTTGTTGTATCCTTCAGGCAGCAGCGGTCGCTGGCCGGTAAAGCGTGTGTGTCTCGGATGGTTGTGGATAAATATGTTTACCTGAGCAAAGGGACGCCTGTGGTCGAGGTTTGGGACAAACGCAGCGAGAGGATGGTGGACTCCATCGACTGCGCTCAGATCATCAGGTACATATCTTTTTATTTATCGATCAGAGCTCCGTGCTCAGGGTCGCCGCTTGCGGACATGCAAGGCAGGCAACCCCAAAGCAGGTAGATTAAGAAGGTCCACAGCAACGACAACATGAAACACCCTTTGATTTACTGCAACGACATGTCGGGAAACCCCCCCCAAGGCGGCCCCATGCGTAGTGCGCCGTACATTGCTGCTTCGTAACTTAGGTTTCGTTGCCTTGCTCCGCTCCGGGGGGGTGTGGTGATGAAAAGCTGGGTCGAGGGGCCCCCAGTCAATGTTTGCCTAGGGCCCCCACAGACTCTAGCATCGGCACTGTCTGTGCTGAGTTTGTTTTGAGTCTGTCTGGAAAGCCAAACAGGCATCTGAGACCCATCCTGGTTAAATAAAGGTACAATAAATACAATTAAATATATTATTATAACAAACATTTTTTTGGATAATCCAGAAACACTTTTTCTGATTTAAAATGCCCGACAGTCCATGGTCTTTAAATCACATAGAATTCAACAACAAGACAGTAAAGACACAAGAACACAAGACTAAATACTGTATTCATATATAAACATGTGGTGATGAGGACTGTAAACAGATGTGTTTGCAATATACTTATTTATATAAATAGTTATCCACGCAATAACCCGTATTTAATTTAGTCTTAATTTCACATTCTGTTCTTGTACAGATCATATTCTATTTACATGTATACAGTATGGACTTTTTGTACCACTTTTTATTTTGCATTTTTATATTATTACGTTGCATTGTTGGAGGAGCTCAGGTCAGAAGAATTTCATTGCCATTTCTACTCTGTAGCTTTGTGCACATGACAATAAGACCTTTGAGTTGAGATGTAGAAATGAACAGTGTGACATACAGCTTGTGACACTTCACAGAGCTTAGGATTTACAGTTTGATGTCCTGTGGGATGAAACTGTCGCCTGGAGGTCTTGTGTGTGTGACTGCAGCTGTGTGTGTGTGTGCCCCCCCCCCTTCCCTGTAGAGATGACTCCGGCTGTAAGAAGGCCAGCGAGGTGGACCCCCCCCCTGACGCGCCTGCCCCCTGGGCCCAGGTGAAGGCCCTGCTGGTGCAGAGCGCTGCGACCCTGTGGATCGGCACCCGGGGGGGCCACCTGCTGCTGCTGGAGCTCTGCAAACACCAGCCTCTGCAGGTGGTGGGGCCCTGCTGCGCCTCCATCCGCTGCATCAGCTCCGCTCTCATAGGTGGGGACAACTCTCATTTATAAACTTTACACACAAAGTAAGGACATGTGTGTTTGGTAGATTCTTTCTTTGTTGAAACAATGCTTCTTGGCAACCTACATACACACATAGAAGCATTGCTACAACAAGGAAATCCTCTACCACACACATGTCCTTACTTTTGTGTTAAGTTTATATATTTCATTATGCTTTTAGTAATATGTTCATGTGATGACAGCATGCATGGACACTGTTGCACATTTTGTATCATGATGTCTGTGTAGGAGAACACAGACTGGAGGATGTTTATTGACAGACAGCTCACACTTACATACTTCTACTACTACTACCACTACCACTACTACTACCACTACCACTACTACCACTACTACTACTACTACCACTACCACTACTACTACTACTACTACTACTACCACTACCACTACCACTACTACTACCACTACCACTACCACTACCACTACCACTACCACTACCACTACTACTACTACTACTACTACTACTACTACTACTACCACTACCACTACCACTACCACTACCACTACTACTACTACTACCACTACCACTACTACTACTACTACTACTACTTTTACTACAACAAATAATAATAATAATTCAAATAAATAAATAATTCAAATACATTTGATCTATTAATAAGTGCTTTTAAGGTACTCAAAAACCCTTTGGGTTCACAGGGTAAAATTAATGGAAAAAATCATTAAAAATAAACAACACACTTAAAAGAGATTTGAGATGTACTTTTTTTATCCCAAATTGGTATTTATTTTGTGGGATTGGCATGGTAACAGGCATTACACATGAGTTTAAAATAGAATACAATTAATAGAAATCTTTAAACAGCTCCCTCTACGGCAGGGTTTCTCAAAGTCTTTCACACCAAGGACTTAACCAATAAAAAACACTCGCGGACCACCTAACTCCACAACTATCCAAAAACACATCGTTTCTAGAACAGATTACAAATCGCCTGAACATCACTTTGAGCAGCACTGCTCTACGGGTTAGGAGTCCTCAGTGAAAGTAGTTATATAACATGTTAATTTGGAGGGATTTAGCTAATTCAATACAACCCTAACACGAATTGGAATAATTAGCATAAGTGTTAATGAGATTAATAATGTTAATATTGTATTTATATATATCTATTATATATAGATATATATATATATAAAATTGTATTAATGTTAATATGAGATGGGGATAATCTCAGGCGCCTCAGAATACATCCTGCATGTACTCAGTCATTTTATTAGCATGTTTTCCACAGCTTCAAGATGAACTTTGTCTATTTTCCACCTTCTACTGGCTTTATAAATAAACAGTGCAGTATTTAGGCCAAGACTAAATAAAGAGTTACATAAATCCAAAGCAAAACACTTGAAATAAAGAGAACCAAAAGGTAAGGAAGCTGAATGGCGATAGGAAACATCAAACACTGCACACGGTCCATCACAGTGACATCACAGTGAGTCTGTGGGGTGTTGGGAGATCCAGCTGCTGCTCACAGCTCCACTGTTTTCCATTCCCCCTTTGGGTCGTGCTCCTTTTTCTTGTTTGAATGCTGCAATCCAGTCAAGCGTGTCTTTCAATGAGCGACTAAAGATCATTTCCTCCTGAACAGAAACCTGAACTGGAAGAACGTGGTTCTAGAGTTCTGTGCAGGAAGACCCCCACAGGACACCAGATCAGTTCGGTGAGTGTGATGGTGGTTATTGTGATTGAGCCTGATGAAAACAGTCGTCTCGCTGTGTGGAAAATTCCTCTAAAGTGTGTGTGTGTGTGGTGGTGTGTGTGTGTGGGTTTTGTTGTGTGTGTGTGTGTTGTGTGGTGTGTGTGTGTTGTGTTGTGGTGTGTTGTGGGTGTGTGTGTGTGTGTGGGTGTGTGTGAGTGCGGTGTGGTGGTGTGTGTTGTGTGTGTGTGTGTGTTGTGTGTGTGGGTGTGTGTGTGTTGTGTGTGTGTGTGTGTGTGTGTGTGTGTGTGTGTGTGTGTGTGTGTGTGTGTGTGTGTGTGTGGTGTGTGTGTGTGTGTGTGTGTGTGTGTGTGTGTGTGTGTGTGTGTGTGTGTCACAGACGAGCAGTCGGTGCTGATGGTGTGGAACAGCATGCTGCCGATGGAGGTCAAAGACCTGACGAAACACTGCGAGAAACGAGAGCAGATCGCCGCCAAAATGAGAGAGCAGCTTCCCGGTGACTGACCCACACGCTGGTACCTATTTCATTCCTATTTCATCATTTTATTACTTAAATGTATTTAGCTTTTGCTACATAGTGAGATTCAGTAAAGTTTGTAATGCTAGAAGTAAGTTTTTAATATATGTTTAAGAAAGAACAAGATAAGACAACATGTAATACTGAGCCCACAGGACACAGGATGTATTTCATAATTTGAATGAGTTTCCTATAGTTTTAATTTATTGTTATAGCATACATTTATGATCATCTAGTTAACTGCGTGATATTATAAAGGATACTTTGAGCACCCTTACTAGTAGTAGTTGTAAGCGTGATGGTGGTAATAATTACACCAATGATTTGTTTCAGAGCCTTCGTGGAAAGGGATCCTCTCTGCAGAGGATGTGTGAGCAGCTCACGTTAGAACGATGTTTACCTCAGTTCCCGACAGCCATACTGACTATCAAGTGCACTGACCTAGAGCTCATGAAGGAGAGCCAGAGCTCATGAAGGAGACCCAGAGCTCATGAAGGAGACCCAGAGCTCATGAAGGAGACCCAGAGCTCATGAAGGAGCACAAAGCCATGAACCACTCTGAGAGAAAAGTCATTCAAGTCATTTGTTGTTTTTGAAGATGCACTTTTTGCCGTGTTTTTTGTAAAGAGAGATTTTTCTAAAAGGGACCCAGATGGTCGGGTTGCGTAATCAGCAGATGTTCAGGAAGCTCCCGAGAACAAGTGTTTGTTTACCTGTTGAATGATTTTAAAGAAACTGGAAAGAAAGCCAAAGAAAATAGCCTTTAAAAAGTGTGTACTTGATTATTTATTTGCACGTGTGTGTTTACCACTTCTCATATGCTGCCGACTTTCTACAAAGCTTTGTCATTTGAGTTACATTTTGTGAAGTCAGCAATAAGTAAACACTCTTTTATTTACTGTGATTGTGCTGTTTTTGTTTTCAGAGCAAGAAGGACGTGAGAGTGTAAACATTGTATTGGTTATTCCTCTTTTTATAAAAGTAAAAATGCTTAAAGGTCCCATGTCATGGCCATTTCTACTGATCGAAATTCCATTGTTGAGAATGTAGAATAGATTTAAAATGTGTATTCACTCTCTGTCCTAAATGGCTTGTTGGAGCTCCTGTGAGCCCAGTGTGCTCCGATTGGTTGAGACCATAGACTGTATATATAAAGGTCGAGACGTTGCGAGGCTCGTTGCTGTGAGGAGTGGACAGGTTTCCGGGTCGGCGATACAGCGAGAACAAGCGAAACTCATCCTGAGCACACACAGCCGAAGTAAAAACAATAAGTGTGGCTTGATATTGAGAAAGAAGAAGGTTTCTAACACTGTGAGAATGGGTCTGGGTCTGCAGAGAGCATTTCTCCACGATCCCAACTCGTCTATTACCAACCAGGGAGCTCTATGCAAGTCAATGGGACTCCCTGTTAGTTAGCCAAGGGATCCTGGTGTGTGAGCTGCTGCACGGGTTGGTCCATTTGGGCCAATCCTGTCAATTGTTGTTGATTTGGGTGTTCACACGTCACAGAACCCAGGAAGAAACAATGGAAAAAGAGAAATGTCCAACGAGGCGTTCTGGGGCAGCACAGACAGGTCTTCTCTGTGTTAGAGTGTTACTCGCTACAGGGTGCACTTTGAGGGTTTGTGACTCTGCAGACCGTTTACATGCAAACCTTCATAACACAAGGGGACGGGTGATAACAGGAAAAGCATGGGACCTTTAAATTCAATTTTTAGTTGCTTTTACAGATTTATTTTGAACACATATTTCTGCTATTATAATACTTCTTTTGGTATGTTCTAACATTAAGTATGTAGTAACTGTGGTTGGATATTATATGTTGGATATTATGGTATTTATAAGCTTTTTACATTAAGATTTATTGAGAAAGCTTTGATTTGGAAACCTTGACTTTCTGGGAGAAACGGCCAATCAAAGACAAAAACAAGACGTCACATAAGTATCATTTTATGGACCAGATTTGATCTTTAATTTTGACGGGGAAAAAAAGACATTGCATTTGAAGCCATTTCATGGAAAAACTATTTACACGGAGGACTCGATCCTCACAAACACGGAGAGCACATTAGTAAAAAACAAAGACACGGAGAGAGAGTTAAGGAGTTGAAGTACTTCTGAACCTTAAAAACACGGTGTTGATATCCAAACTGTCAAGATAAATATATTTATAATATTTATATTATATTTACAGAATACCTTAAATATACAACAGCCATCATGTATTCTATAAACAAATATAAACTACTTAGGCACACTTCTGTCTCAGTGGTCTTCAGAGGCCGTCCCCTCGCTGTTTGAACTGCTACTAAACTCACGACTGGTTAGCTATCAGTTATGGATCCTAATATACACAACCACTTTCTATACAGTAGGACATGAAGCAGGATAGATGTACACTAGACACAGGTGCAGTCCCAACATGACCTCTTGACCTGATTCTTGTTTTCAAGCAGGCCTGGCGGAGCCCCCGCCTTATTGCTTACACTTTACTGCCCTTCTGCAAGAAGAGGGAGCACATGTAGAGAGAGCAGGAGCCAGAGATGAGTTTGGGACGCAGCCGAATGGGTTAGACAAGGATGACATTTAGGCCCTATTCCAAACCGACCCCTACACACTCCCCCTCCGTGAAAGAGTTAACTCCGTCTGTAGTCACACTCACAGCTGAATATGGCTCCTTCTTTTGAGGTGTGCAAATACAGCGACAAGCTCACCTCTTTCCCACTAAAGAAAGAAATCACGTAACTTCCCATAATCGCGCCTCAGTTCCAGTCGTTGTTACGCATTGGAACAGACCATCTTAGCGGAAGATATAACACTTTTTTAAATCCATAAAATCATTTTTATTTGATATTGTGAGTCAAATAGTTGGTTTATTAAGTAGGAAGTTTAAAAGAAGAGACACAGGCATACTGTACTTACCAACAGTGTTGGGCAAGTTACTTCCAACATGTGATACAGTACATATTACTGTCTTTGAGTAATAAGTTACATTACAATATTACTGCAGGGCTCGACAGTAACGGTTGCCAGGTTGCCATTGGGCAGCAAACAGCCTAATGTGCACCCCCAAAGAGATACATGTTAATTATTTGTTGTATTAAGAGTGATATTTAATTATCGCATTTTAAATATAGTTAGACAAATTACAGGTAATTTACAACATTAATAATTAATATCTAATTCTTAACTGAATGGTTTTAATTTATTTAACATTAGAAATGTATTAGTCTGGCCAATGACAGACTTCAATGCTGAA
Organism: Harpagifer antarcticus; assembly: GCA_902827135.1. Taxonomy (NCBI): domain Eukaryota; kingdom Metazoa; phylum Chordata; class Actinopteri; order Perciformes; family Harpagiferidae; genus Harpagifer; species Harpagifer antarcticus. The sequence continues at coordinate 4,190,247 of CADEHL010000998.1, forward strand.
GGGCCAGTGGATCTATGGTGGGGGTCAGCACAAGGTCAAGACTTCAATGCTGAAGGGCCAATGGATCTATGGTGGGGGTCAGCACAAGGTCAGGAAAACCCACATGTGAAAGGGAGACAACGGATGACCAAGAAACTAGTGACTTGCTCAGTTCCTTTGTGAGGGATCTGTGAAGAACATGACAACAGCTGCACCACTGGTATTTAGTATGCAGCAATTGAGGGTGGACAAGTTTCCTACCACTTAGATTTCAAATAATTGTGTTAATTACTTATTGTAAAGCATTTGAACATTATTTTGTGTCACATGTTCATTATTAAGTTGAATTGTATAGTATCATAATTATTTAAAATATAAGGTGTCTAGAAATGGCAACCGTATTTTCAGTTTTGGTAACCAAAAGCTGATGCCTGGTTACCAGCCTGGCAACCACTTTTAAAAGTTAGCGTTGAGCCCTGTACTGTCTCTCAAACATAATGAGTTACTACTTTTATATTACTTTGAGTTTCTTTCACCAAAATAACCGCAAAAGAATGGCTAGGTATTTTAAATGCTAAAATGTAGTTTAGTGCAGCTCATTATCCAGTGAAGGGCGATGTGGTATAGCAGCACTAACTGCCGACCGCCTCGCTGCACATCCCTCACGTAAACACCAGGCTGCACAACGCGTTACACCCAACACTGCTTACCAACCATGAAGTTGTTAACATCTATATGACAATATAAAATGTCTTCATTTACAGTTTACTAGAAAATATAAGGAACTATTTGAACCCATCGGTTGGTAAATGCACTTAATATGGCCGACTCTCCACGTGACCACGCAGAGTGAACGCTGGGTGGGGTGTATGGGGCGGTTTGGAATGGGACCTTATTCCCAAACCTTTTTATGAATCTTTAAAAAGGTGCACAGTCAGTCATATAAGGTTCAGAGACGACAAAGAAGAGGGGCTACGATATCTACAAATAATATACATTACAAGCGAAATATACATTTATGATACGGCCAACTAAACGCACGCAGAGGGTGGAGAGAGAGGGCGGGGGTCACTAGAGTCAGTCTATAAGTCCGACTCGGGCATGTCCGGCATGTCGGCCATCAAGTAACCAATACCGTAGCGGCCGTTGGGCGCGGTGTCCGCCTCGTTTCCTCCGGTCCCTCCGCCGCTCTGCTTGCGGTAGATGCTGTTTCCGGGCATCGGCGATGGCGCCTCGCTGGGGGACTTCCCCTGGATCAGGCTGGCGTCGTCGTCCTCCTCGCCCGGCCGCGCCGTCTCCTTGATGATGCGGCCCTTCTTGTAGGCGACGGTGGAGATGCCCCCGCTGCTGTCGTCGATGATGTTGAAGTAGCGCAGGACGAAGACCACGGGCACCGGCATGATGGCCATCACCACCAGGGAGATGCACACCACCACGCCCCACGGGGGGAAGAACACCTCCTGCTCTCTGGCCTGGAGGACACACAGCAGCTTGGGGTCAGATGTTGTAATGTCCTTTTATTTACTAGAGATGTGTTTAAGATAAGAGATTATTCCCTGTAGGGCCGTGTTATGCATTTTGCAATACTTTCCTGTATTGTGTATATAGGTTTTAGTGCATGTGAATTTAATTTATATAATTTTAAACTTGACAAATTAAACAAAGAACATGCAGGGACACTTTGTCCCGTAGAGCCTTTGCTCCACTTACTGAGCCTGGTTCTCTTGATGTGATCAAACGGGTGCTTCGATGTCTCTGTGTTAGACCAAACATCCTGTTGATTGTCTGAGGGTTAAAGGACTCTGAACATGTTTAGCTCCTGCCTCATTGACTTTGAACCCTTTTATTTGCTTTTTCTCGTTCCAGGCCTCCAACAAATGGTCCCAGGAGAGGCTGAGCGGAGACTCACCTCTTCCTGGATCCAGGCGCTGTAGACGGGCGGCTTCATGGCCAGCTGGATGAAGCTGGTGCACAGCAGCACTATCAGCAGGGTGGGCGTGACGTACTTCCACATGTAGTAGTAGAAGCGGTACGGCGTGAAGCCCAGCATCTCCTTCAGGTCTTCAAAGAACCTGAGAGGAAACAGAGGCACGCAGCAGGAGGTGAGATCAGACGTCTGGAGGAGTAACAATAGTTTCATGTGCTTTACTGTACATGCTGTTTACATTATGCTCCTTTCTAACACTACACACATCAGTGGGGGAAGATGTGTGGAATAGTTGGGATGATAAACTGGATCAAAATACTGTGTTACAAGTAAAAGTCCTGCATTCAAAATCTTAAAAGTAAAAAAGTATTGGCATCAAAATATACTGAAGTACCAAAAGTAAAGATAAGATAGAGCTTTATTGTATCGAGATAATACACATAAAACATTGAGGTCAATCAGTCATAGCTACAGAACAGAGATCACATGGCAAAGAAACAACCAAGAGACATACAGGTACAGCACTTTCCCTACTGCACCTATCTGCATAGTGTCCGTCAGATTGCACACATCCCTATTGTGTCCTTACCTATTTACACATAATGCACTTCCCTATTTAACCTTCTCGATTGCACTACACTGTAAACATTGCACCTCCCAACAACTCCTAACAGCGTAATCACAATTGTTTGACTGTTCAGCAGCTTGATTGACAGCAGAACAAAGGATAACTTATACCTGTTCAATTTACAGTTTGGTAATCTATACCTTCAGCGACTCAAACGCTCTGTACAGGATGTGTTTGGGGTCGCATGTGATTTTACGGCCTTGCTTTCTCACCGTCTCCTCAAGTAAAGCACTCGTTAGGCGTATCACATTTCTGGACTGTGTTTGTTGTTGTTTTTATTGATAATTGTGGTAACTACGCTGTAAATAAATGTTATGGAATAAGAAGTACACAAATGGCTTCGGAAATGCAGTGAATTTAAATTGAGTAAATGCACTTCAGTACCTCAGATGATCTCCAGAAACAGTGATACTTGGCAGGCAAAGAGCTCAAAGTCACAACTCTTAACAACAGCTTGCTCTTTATAGAAAACTCAGCTCTTGTGTTGGAAAATCCACTTTGTGTCAAAAAAACAACATAAATAAATACACCATTTTAGGTTTTCATAATAGTTTGAAAGTTGTATTTAAACTCAAACTGCATATTGCTACTGTTGTTTGCTAAATATTCCAAATGTATCTCAAACTCTGGCAGTTTCTTTAGTCCAGGACCCATTTCTATGGATGAAGTTGTGTTTCTTACTTATCGATCCCGTAGACCCAGGCGACGGCCACGTTCTCCAGCACCACGACGATGAGGAGAGGCAGAGTAGCGGAGTAGTCGTCGAACATCGCCACAAAGTAGTTCCCTGAGCGCTGAACGAACAGGAGGCCGATGGAGAAGGCCAGCACGCAACACCCCACTGCGGGAGGCGAGAGGAGAGGTGAGAGGAGAGGTACGTTTATTTATATAGCACAGTTTCAGACACGGAGGCAATTCAGAGCGCTTTACATCATCATTAACACTTAACCCTCCTGTTGTCTTCGGGTCCAATCCGACCCATTTACTACTTTCATCAATCAGAACTTTTTTGTGTTACATTCGATTGCATTCAGGCTTTATGATATCCTTCACAGCAGACATTTGAACATAACAATTACTGATCACCACTTCCATTGCATTTTGGAAGATTTAGTCAACTTTGTAACACCCATGGTGTTCCCACCATAAAGACAAGGAATTAGTAACCATCCAGATCAGTCACACACACACACACACACACACACACACACACACACACACACACACACACACACACACACACACACACACACACTAGATGTGCCCAATCCCTCCATGTGAATCACACCTGACACTCACAAACACACACACACCAATTTGACACATGTCCCGCTCTTATGTGCCCATCCCCCCACATGGATCACACCTGGCACACGCAATACATGTTCAGTGTCTGTTCTTTGTATATTCAGTTCTTCATGTGTACCAGTATCTGATACAATATGTACAGTTTGAAAGGCTGTTACATGAAATGTGGTGATGATTAATGGTTTTTGTGTTAATGTAATAGCAGTTAAAACAGGACCGGTCAAACACCAAAGTAAGGGGGGGGGGGAAGGAAGACAATAGGAGAGTTCATAAGAAGACAAAAGAAAGAAACACAATAAATTAACATTATGGAATAACAGATGTGTAAAAACCATGCATAAAAGAGATACAGAATGGTTTAAAAACAACATTGTAAATACAGTAGGTGCTAAAATAAGACTTCTGGGTAAGCAGCTGAAGCAAGCCTCAACTTAAAAGAGGGGGTTTGATATCTATACCCTTAAAAGTAAAGTGAATTCACTGTAACTGTATTGAATTCAATGACCTGCAGAATAGAAACTCCACCCTAACGCTGAGGTGAAAGACTGGGTACTGACATCACAGCATAATGCATATTTCTCTTCAAACAAATATATGTAAATGATTACTCATAATCGTAAAGTTGACGAGTCTGCTTCCTGTCTGAGTTGCATCAGACTCCACAGGCGTCCAGAGATGAATCTAAACTCAGAATTCAACATATAAGAAGTCTGAACAGGACTTTATGCAATCATGCAACCGCCCTCTTTTGTAAGATATCCTACCGTTACCGCCTCCTCAACCCAAACATTCATTGGGACACAATCCCATCACAGAACTCTACAATACCTTCATAGTTCAGGCAGGGACTCAAAAACCTCTTTCACTTAATCTAAGAATAAAAAACAGTAAATTCCTCCTGACTAGTGAGGGAAGTTGTGCTTTAGACACAATTGTACCATCTGAGCTTCGCAGGAGATACAGATAAGATATTTAAAGGTCCCGTATTATAGGTCTTAGATATATACAACACCTGTCTCTGAAGTGTTTGGCTCCAAACACCAAACAGATCATTGCAGCATTACCCATAATCCCCTCTATTTCAGCCCTGTTTCCAAAGTGCTGATTCTCTGTCTGTTACTTTAGATGAAAATAAGGAGCCCCTCCCCACGCCCCTCTGAGAGACATTTGGTTACAAAGAACTCAATGGTGCTCTAGGAGGAGATTCAGGTGATAAGGGGGGGCTACCTTGGTTGCTGATTGGCTAATGGTTACTCAAGCTGAAACATTGTTATGACATCATAAAGTGGCCAAAATCTGATCAGCTCATTTTCAGACAGGTTTTTATAGAAATGGATCAAAAAGAGAGAGAATCTTTTTCCACAGAGGGGACACATGTTGATGTAGAAGAGACATGAAGAAGAGGGGACACATGTTGATGTAGAAGAGACATGAAGAAGAGGGGACACATGTTGATGTAGAAGAGACATGAAGAAGAGGGGACACATGTTGATGTAGAAGAGACATGAAGAAGAGGGGACACATGTTGATGTCGAAGAGACATGAAGAAGAGGGGACACATGTTGATGTAGAAGAGACATGAAGAAGAGGGGACACATGTTGATGTAGAAGAGACATGAAGAAGAGGGGACACATGTTGATGTAGAAGAGACATGAAGAAGAGGGGACACATGTTGATGTAGAAGAGACATGAAGAAGAGGGGACACATGTTGATGTAGAGGAGACATGAAGAAGAGGGGACACATGTTGATGTAGAGGAGACATGAAGAAGAGGGGACACATGTTGATGTAGAAGAGACATGAAGAAGAGGGGACACATGTTGATGTAGAAGAGACATGAAGAAGAGGGGACACATGTTGATGTAGAAGAGACATGAAGAAGAGTGGACACATGTTGATGTAGAAGAGACATGAAGAAGAGGGGACACATGTTGATGTAGAAGAGACATGAAGAAGAGGGGACACATGTTGATGTAGAAGAGACATGAAGAAGAGGGGACACATGTTGATGTAGGAGAGACATGAAGAAGAGGGGACACATGTTGATGTAGAAGAGACATGAAGAAGAGGGGACACATGTTGATGTAGGAGAGACATGAAGAAGAGGGGACACATGTTGATGTAGGAGAGACATGAAGAAGAGGGGACACATGTTGATGTAGGAGAGACATGAAGAAGAGGGGACACATGTTGATGTAGAAGAGACATGAACAAGTGGATTTTGAATAATAGGTGACTAAGGTCTCACTAACCTGTAAGAAATTCCTTGCGGACTTTGAAGGTGTCTATGAGCGGGGTGAGGATGCCTTCGATGGTGCCGAACATGCTGCCCAGCCCGAGGTTCACCAGCATCAGGAAGAACATGACGGACCAGAAGGGCGAGGCGGGGAAATGTGTCATGGCCTCCGTGAAGGCGATGAAGGCCAAACCTGTTCCTTGCTCCGCCTGTTAGAGGAAGAGAGAAGAAGAGGTAACATATCAGTGGCACTAAGGGGGGCCTTTTTTAAGACTAAGGGTGACCTTAAGTGATCTTATAACCTTTATTTCTAATTACCCTAAGTCTAATGCTCATGTGTTTCACATTAAAGCCCTCAGAAGTTCAGCAGGCCTAATCCTTGCCCTTTCCTGGAGCGTTACTTGGCTTAATAGCTTAACATCATAAAATGTAACGATCAGAGAAGTAGGCTAAGTGTGACTGTGCTGTTTTCCAGATGTAGGAAAAGCTCAGAAATAGTTAAGATACTTCTTCAATGCTCAGAATCAGAATACCTTTAGTGTCATTATACTTGTGTACAACAACATTCACATAACATTATATCGTAAGCTTCTCTCAATACAGTAAAATAATAGTAACAAATAAATAAAAGCAGTGTACTGTATATTGTGAAGCTAGCTCTAGCAGCTAGTTAGCTCTAGCAGCTAGTTAGCTCTAGCAGCTAGTTAGCTCTAGCAGCTAGTTAGCTCTAGCAGCTAGTTAGCTCTAGCAGCTAGTTAGCTCAGGCTACGTACGCTAAAGCAGATGCGACTTTTTCTTCCAAATATAATGCTAAAACAAAAATCACATGGAATCTAATATTATACATTGTGATTTGTTCCTAAATATGAATTTAAAAGCTTCATTTTGGAATTCATGCAACCTTTATTTCACTATACTGTAGACCCGTATACTCATGTGCATTAGCTCAATTATGAATCATGCCAATCTCTTTGTTGTTCTTCTGGTGTGTTTGGTTACACAATTCACGTTAGCACAACAGTTTGAAGAAACATTGTCTCGTGCGTTAAGACCTTAAGACTCGCAGCTTTGGTGTCTACCTTATTGAGCTCGCCCTCGATGCTGCAGGTCTCCAGACCCAGCGAGTCGAACTGGTCCTCCTTCACCCTCTTGATGATCTCCATCATCTGATCGTAGTCCTCGCTGCTCACCTCGCTGCCCTGAGTCAGGTTGATGTGGTGAGGGATCAGGCTGTGTTCAATCCCGTTCCCCAACAACGACACAATCCTTTGGGTGTTTCTAAAAAAACAGACAAAAGTTATTGATAATAAGAAAGTAGTTACTTTTGCAATGCATTTCACGCTTGGACATATAGAGCTTGCAATGATAACTGTGGCAGATGGGTCCTTAATACAAGAAGTGGACAAAATAAAAATATTTTGAAATGTGTTGCTGGCAGCTATGAAAAAGATAACATTTGAATGTTTCCAGATGACTCGTTTTAAAAATAAAATCATGAAACATAACGTTTACCCTTCAAACGTTATAACCAAGTATATAACTAATGCTCTGCTCCAACCTTACAAAGTCAGCATTACTGTAACTTACTAGCTTAGTTGTAGCTCATGTTAGCGCAGATAAACATTATTTAATACATTAATTACACTTTTGTTTGTGTCTTTTATTTTGAAAAGGCTTGAAACCCAGTGTTTGTGTGCACAGCATGAGGAGAAATGTAAATAGTGACAACTGCCACTGTAGCTAGTTACAGTAGCTACAATGGGATTGTGTAGTCGATGTTTGTGGGCGGGGTTTAGAAAATGGTTCAAATATAATTCAATCGACTGTAAATTCTAACATATATTCAAACTAAATATGGTAGGGGCCTTTTCTTCTAAACTATTTCCCCAAACTGTTTCTGCTATTTCAACATGTCAAGAATAAAATAACCACAAAGCCGCTTTTACCCTTCACCCCTAGATCTGCTCTGTGATGGTCTGCAGTAAATGCAGTTGTCTATAAATATCTGAATGAGAGAGGAAGCTGCTGCGACTCACAGTGAGATGCATTTGCCGTTCATTATGTTGGCTTTAAAGCCCAGCACGGCAAAAACCACCAGGGTGGCCAGCACGGAGGTGAAGAAGTTGATAAAAGACACCAAGACGGCGTCGAAGTGGCAGTTGTTGTCCCGCTTGTTGTAGCTGGAGAAGGCGATGACGCCTCCGAAGCCGAGGCCCAGAGCGAAGAAGACCTGTGTGGCCGCCTCGCGCCACACTTTGGGCTCCAACATGATCTCCAGCTGAAGACACAAAGTGACACAGTGCACTGTTAGCTTAGGAGAACAGATATATTTTTTCATAAAGGTGTATATTTTGAGGGTAAAAGCAGCCCAACACATGAATTACTGGAATTGACAATACATTTTAGAAGTTGAAGATGTCAGATGAAGACAAATAGTGGCTTTCTGAACAGACCCCTCAGCCAAGTACGCCTTTTTCATGAGGCAGAGAAACTTTTGCCATGTCTAAATAATTTTCCATTTGTCACCTTGCTCCTTGCCCCCCTGCACTCACAATACTACACACAGCAGACTTCATTGCTTGTATACTGATATATGAATACTGGATTTAAAATGATCTGCATATCATTAGAATATACAGTGTTTTGTTGTAACCCCCCCCACAAACACACACACACACACACTGATTGAACTGTGAGTGCTAGACAGACACACTGACACACACCATTTGCACTACCTACTTTAACAATGCATAGTGCACTTGTTGTCCGCCGTGCAATATTGTATACACTGTGAACCATGTGCAATACAACTATTTAAATATCTTTTAAACTGCTGCTACTTATGTGCCCTTTTATGCTGCTGTTGCCGTGTGCCAAACGTATTTATTTATTTTACTTGCGGAGGGTGAACTAGCAAAGTAAGATTTTCATTGTAACTGTCTGTTTACTGTGTATATGAAAATATCTTGATTATTACTTGTTAGACGCTTTTATCCAAAGCGACTTACATACTCAATACTGTGGGCAATCCCCACAGGGGTAATTTGGGGTGAAGTGTCTCAGGGACACAACGACATGCTGACTGCAGTGGGGTTTGAACCGGTGACCCCCTGATCCCAACACCAAGGCTCTATGCACTGCGCCACAGCCTCCTTTAATGAGACGTATCCATCCACAGCCCTCTATCACCATCATATCGATATTTCTGTTTGTTTTTTGCGGACTGCTCCATGCACCATCTTGACAGCTGGCATGTTGACCGTTTCCACGTTTGTCCGTTTCTGTAACAAAAGCCCTGAATGTGTTCGAGAGCAGAAACACTTTGATGTCTGCAGGTTCTCGCAGAACGAGTGGTTGATTGGAGTATTTCGGTGTCAGCCCAGGACACGGAGCAGACACCGGAGACCGTCTGCTGTGAGTCAGCGTTTTCAGGCTGGTTGGTTACATATAGCCTTAGTAACTCCTGTTTCCATGGTGACATGATTCCACAGCCTGAGATGCCATTGGCCAAAAAGAGCCGGCCAATCACCGGGCAGATTTCATTTTTTAGTTCAGAAACCTTTTTTCTTTTTTCAGTCAATTGAGTTCAACAGAGGATGCTTGATTGTTAAATGTTCATTCCTGACAAATTGGAGGTATTAAGTATAAGTTATGATTTAAGTATTTCTTCATTTTAAAAAGACGAGACGATTAAAGGATTGGTTATCTAATTATTTTAGTCATTGTTCAAGCGTTGTTAACACACTTCTCCTGATTCCAGCCTTTAAGATGTTTGATTTGATGCTTTTCTTTATGATAATTAGTGTAAAATCCTTACTACTGGTTAAATAAAACTATATTTTCAAAGACACTTTCTTGTTCTCTGGCAAAATATAATTGGCCTTTCTGACATCTTATAGACAAAGCAATTCATTGAGACTGAACAATTATTGTTAGGTAAATCCTTATAATCAAGATATCCCTCCATTAGGTACAATGTTCCTTGGTAGGGACATTAGTTATTCCTGTTTAACATCGAGTTTTGTTGTGAGACTCTTGGTCAGACTTAACTTATTGACTTAAGATGTATTGATCCTATTTCCTGACATATCTAATTTTAATTGACGATGGAAGCAATTCAGAATTTCCTAATACTGATTTGATGATGTGTAGGTTGGCTGTACCTGATGTTTACTTTGAGCTTATATTATAGAGAGATTGGATTCATAAGACTTTTTCTCATTTGTACTATTACAGTGAGGAGAAACCCTGACTTTAAGGTGTGTTACCTTTGGTGTGAACATGTGTCGGATCCCGTCGATGGAGCCCTTCAGGAGCAGAGCCCGCACCAGGAAGCAGATCAGCACCACGTACGGGAACAAAGAGCTGAAGTACATCACCTGTAAGTTAAATGCATCAAACTTGAGTCAGCCTGTAGTTACATTAGTTCGGTCTACATACACAGTATATCGTTTGGCACGACATGTAGGCATTGAAGGCACGATACCGTCAAAAGAAACAGCAGAGGTGAACCATTTAGCAATAACAGGGTATAAGCAGGAATCCTGAAGTCAAATGTAAAACCCTTTCAGACCTTTTTTAAGACCCTTTCCGTACATTTTAAGACCTCATCTCCACTTGGAGTTTCAACCGGTTACCTTGGCGACACACTTCACCTCACATTGACTATATACAGTATTGATTGTCCATGTTTGATGATCATAAGTTGCTTAAAATCAAAATAAGATGCTTTTAGATGCCAATGATCTAAATAATAATAATGATAAATCAGATAATCCAGATTAGACTACTTTAGATGTCTCTTGCTTATTGCCAATTGTCATGGTTTTCTAGGTCACTGAGTAAAACATATCTGTGATTAGATGACAGCTGCTGTTCAGTTCCTGTCAGAAAAACACTTATCAGACCGTGCCGTTTTAGAGAAATACTAAAATACATGTAGTGTGATCTTACCATCTAACTATCTATGCAGCGTGATCATTTGGCAGAAACATGAAATGAGAGTTAACACTGAGCAGTTCTGTCTAACGTGGATGGCATTTTGTTCCTGGTCAAAATAACTCTTTTTAGGCCGGGGACTTTGACACACATTTCAACTTTGTATCTTTACGAGTGACATCTTGAAGAAGAGATGACTTGTTGTACCTTGAAAGCTGCAGTATGTTATCAATATCAGCAAGAAAGCTTTTGATCCAATGATCTTGCTATTTACTGTAGACAGTGGGCGTCTCTCTTCTTTTCTCTCCTTTTCTATAAAGACTAGGTGGCACTTAAATCCTAAGAGGTCTGACTCAGACTCTACTTTGTGAGACGTCAGCTCACAGGATGGGCAGAAGGGTGTGTGGGGGGGATGCAGTCATCGTAGGATGGTTTGGGGTTAAGCACAGTAAGTGATTCAGAGACATGGTCCATATGCAGCTCTGACAAAGACTGTGTAATATCTCGTCTTTAAAGGGAAGGGATAATTCACCCTCAAGCAGGATTCACTATATGTTTGAAAGTTCAAGGACAGTGAAGGTAAATTACTTTCTCTCAATGCTTGGAGACAGATAAACGTATTTCTGATTGTCCTTAACATGAAGTAGTTTGGTTAACTCAGACTTATACATTTGTTCTTTGGTAATGCAACGTTTTATTTCAATCTAAACGGGTCCCATACAACATTGTACTACAGATTTTCAAGTGATGGTAAAGTTCTCCCTTCTTTAGGAAAGGTTTTTTTCTTAACCACAACAAATATATAAAGTTTTTTATATGTTAAAGGTAGGGTAGGTAAGAATGGTGAAACCAGCTCGAGTGCGCTAGAATCTGAAAGTACGCAGTCGAAAACAATCTGCCTCTTCCTTCAGACTTCCTCACAGAGCCCCTCCTCCAACACACACGCACGTGACCAATGAGGGCACGAGATAAGTTTGTGCACAGATGGAAGGCTGACAGGCAGGAAGGCCATCCAGTTACTTTAGCCGGGCTACACGGCTGATTGGTCGTGCTTTTTACAGCACGGCTTCCTTAGATGACATTTAACATTACATTTTTAATGTATTCATTGCTATCGGGATGTTAAGAGCATTCCATTGAATATAACAAAATGTGTTTCGGAAGTGAATTACATACCCCACCTTATTTTCTTAATGTCTTTCATTTTTTGTAAAGCACTTTGAATTGCCTTGTGTTGAAAGGTGCTCTATAAATAAACTTGCCTTGCCTTTAATTGTTAAATGGGTTTGTAAAGCTGAGACATATTTTGTTACCAGTAAAGAGGCCCAATAATGCCTTTGGGGGTATTCCCTTTCCTGTAGTGTGTTATATAGGTTTGTGTGCATGTAAATGGTCTGCAAAGGCTAAATCTCTGCTGGACTATATCCCTAAAAATAAAGTCAAATGTTATAGTTACAATACATTTATCTACAAAACATTGTTTATCTTTCCACACCTGCAGCTCTTGTCAGTCCTTCACTGATTACACCTCCCACTTTGTGCTTTTGTTGAAGAACCCATTGTTGGCCTTGGTCAGCACAAAGCCAAACAGGCGCTTTTTTGTGCGATAGACGAATATCTGCAACCTCAGCATTATCTTCTATCAAAAAAAACTTTTATTATGAAAGGTGCTGAGTCAGGGCAGATAGCATGTGCTTATTGGAAAGGCCATGTTCTAATAACTGCACTGTTATCGTCATAAACTGATAATAAAAGGTTTTCCCATAAGGGGTAATTGTCTTCACATGTGTCAGGAATCTAAAGACTATTTTATATAATTTAATTAAATAATGTTACTTTACATGGTGTTCAGCAACTTTCAAATACTCCTCATGAACTTCACGTCTATTTCACCAAATCTACGACCACCCCTCTTCTCTCCCCCATCATCAGCCATTATTCACCCGCCCTACCCCTTTTTGTTTTGGCCACACTCTTGACAATCAAGCCAAGCCAAAAGAGCGCGTAAAACCATGGAAACCAAAACGTCCCGATCCCTTTCACGCCCACCCACACACACGGGAATGAAATGCAGATGGTGGTAGGGATATTTCTTGGAAAAGGGCTTTTGTGAGCACGGGTGTAGAGAGAGAGAGCATTAATATTCTTTTGTACGGCACTTCAAAGACACTCGGAGCTGGCCCCTTTGAGGGAAAGTTCACGGCCATTTCTTCTCGCGCCAACTCAAAAGGCCATCCAGACACACCAGGTAGTTTGAGCAACACCATCTGGCTCTAACTGTACAATTAACCAGTTGCTTGGGTGGCTTTTTTGGGCGATTTACAAAAAACAAGGGGGTTCTTTCGTCTTCATAACATAGATGCATATCTGTTTAGCAGGGGTGGTTGAAATAAAAAGGACATTTCATAAAGGAATTGAACTTGTCTGAGGTACTTGTACTTAGCCAGAAACATTGGTGGTAAAATGTAATGAAGTACATATAAGTTTTTGTTTAATTTCTACGTACTTTTTACTCCACTACATGTATCTAGGTTACTTTACAGATTCATTTAATCAGCTAATACAAAATGTGAATCACCAGGAAATTAACATTTACATGTTATTATAGGTTAAAACCCAACCAATGTCGTTTAAATAAGCTCCACCTTTACCAGCTGATGAACACATTAATGGGAAATGGACTGTACTTATATAGCGCTTTATCCAGTCTTTAAGACCCCTCAAAGCGCTTTACATATTACATGTCATTCACCCGTTCACACCCATTCATACAGAGCAGTTTACCTTACTCTAGGACCTAACATTCACACATATTCACTGTTAGCCATCGGGAGCAACTCAGGGTTAAGTATCTTGCTCAAGGACACATCGACATGTTGACTGCATGGGCTGGGATCGAACCCACAACCTTCTGGTTGAGAGACGACCGCACTCCCTCGCAGCCACAGTCGCCCTGCCGCCTGCCAATGCATCAATAATCAAAATCTACTAATGTCATATTAACGATTCTGAAATTGGCCATTACTAGTACTTTTACTTTTGGTACTTAAGTATATATTGATACCATGTACTTTTACTTTAGTACAATTTACTAATGCTGGGCTTTAACATGTAATCGTCTTTTTAGGATTTAGTATCACTACTTCACTCAAGTGTAAGATCTGAGTTCTTCTTTCACTACTGATTTGAATAATGGCAGGAACTGACATCATGCTAATGAAACCCCTCAGAATGGTGAGTGTGACAATGATTGTGGTTATCAGTGACATTCTTGGCAGGTGGCAGGATGTCGCAAATGAGGGAAATGAGACTGTCTAGTGCTGCAAAACCATGGTGACACAGATTGAGATTAAAGCGACTCTGTTGTTTAGAGGCTGTTGTGGTGAATGCGTTTCAAAGTCGCTGCGCTCAGTACAGACAACAGTAAGGATAAGACCTGAGGTAAGGACAATGTTTGGCTTCACACACCCCTTCCCGCTGCCTCCGCTAATCAGAAGCCAACCTCTTATCCATCCCCACCCGCATCAATCACCGGACCTGGGGGGACAGAGCCTTCTCCGTCGCTGCCCCCTCCCTCTGGAACTCACTCCCCCAACCCATCAGAGACGGCACTGACCTCAACACTTTCAAAAACTCACCTCTTCAATCTGGCTTTTAATGTGTGATTGTTTTTGGATTATTTGACTTTAACTTTATATTTATTTGTTGTTCCTTTATTTTATTTTATCTTCACTATATCTGTAAAGCGTCTTTGAGCACCTGTAAAAGCGCTAACAAATTAAATCTATTATTATTAAGGTGGGAAACTCATTTAGCTTTGACCCGATGTTCAATAACCTGACGACCGGATCCTTAAAGCAAGAACATGTTAAAACAAGCTGGCGGATACACAGGGGTTAAACTCTGATGCCAGAGTGCCCTTCACCTGCAGTCTTTCTAATATCCAGCCTGTGGGGAAAGAAGTGCAGGAAGTATATACTTAAGTAAACTAATACTTAATACTAAATAGTAAAAATTACAAGTGACAGTTCTCCATTAAAAATCTTACTTAAGTAAAAGTACAAAAGTATTGGCAACTAAAAGTAAACGTACTTCTTCAGCTTAATGGACTATTTTCCAAATCACAAATCCAGTTGTTCCATTAATGTCAGTCACAGCTGACTAAAGATGGAGTTCATTTGAATGACATTGTACGTCGCTGGATATTTCTATCAATTATAAATAAATATATGTACATTTTTTTTTTATAAGTCCAGCAGTGGCTCAGTCAGTAGGGCCTTGGACTGTGAGCCGTAGGGTCGCCGGTTCAAGTCCCCGACCAGACCTAAATATGGAGTGTGGACTGCTACTTGGAGAGGTCCCAGTTCACCTCCTGCCCTGCTGTGGTGCCCTTGAGCAAGGCACCGGACACCCCCTCACTCCCATTGCTCCCCGGGCGCTGTACAATAGCTGCCCACTGCTCCTGGCACTAGACTCCTGGTGCTAGACTCCTGGTGCTAGACTCCTGGTGCTAGGATGGGTTAAAAGCAGAGAACACATTTCACTGTGTGCTCTGCATGTGAGACCATTAAAGAGGGGTTCATCCCTTCTATATTTTGTATCAGCTAGTAATCTAAATCTATAAAGCTGTTAGACATATGTATTATAGTTAACATATAATATTGCCTTATCAAATGTAGTGTGGTAGAAGTATAAAGTAGCATAACATGAACATTTGCAAGTACCTAAGAATTGTACTTTACTTGAATAAATGTATCAACCGCTGTGTCCATGGGTACTGGTGAATTTTTTTTTCGATTGTATAGAAGTCTATGAAAAAATTACCCTACTTCCTTCTTTATTTATAACCTCATTAAAGATATCCCATTTGTACTGTAGCAATATTTCTGGATTTTGGTCTCCACCTACTCCTGTGAAAAACGCCTGGTTCTTTATCTGCTAGTTGTTGCTAGTTTTAACCAGCTGGTGGCTCACATTGTGTCTCTCCTGTCTCTACAGTGGGTCTATCGGAGCCTTTGAGTTGGAAACAGTTGTCTGCAGCAGTTGATGAGACTTACAGTAAATGTGTTGTAAAACTAAAATATAGACCTAAAAGCGGCTTTGCAGAGCTGCAGAGCTGGGTGTTAATTACCCATGATTTGGCACTATTACAAAGACTCATTTCATTGACTTAAGTTGACTCAAACTCACCAAGACTTTACTCTTATTGCTGTCAAAAAATGTGAAGTATACTGTATTAATGTTGACCACGTAGACTGGAAATAATAAGTGGGGATAATACCAAAATCAAATGACTTCCCCATCAAAGCTCATTCTGTGAAGATTAAATAGACCATTTGTCCAATTAGTGCAAGCCTGACTGTAACCTTGGAAGTGCACCGGCTAATGCTGGTCATATGATACGAGAGAGTGTGGAATGATAAGGATCACCTGTAAAAAGAGAAGAGGCGCGGGGTGAGTTTGAAAGCAAACGCCAAACCTTTAGCCGGGATGCTAGTCACGCTACTGTCAGCTTTGCTATGCTAAGCCTAGTCAGAAATAACACACCGGATCACATGAGCTCTCAGGCTCATAACTGAGGCTGGATCATTGGAAACATTTGTCAAGTCACATTACAGGAGTCACTCGGCAGTGTCTTTAGACCAGGCATCAACACGGCTCACTGTAAACCTCTAGCTTAAAGTCAGCTAATTATTTGTCAGAGGATTTTCCGAGAAAAGGCCTTTTGTTTCTGTTACTGTTTCACTTCTCAAGAGCTAGATTTGAGTTGTCGTAAGGGCTGCAAAATATGAGGAAAAAGGGGATTTACGATAAAGTTTAAAATCTGTAACTAATTAATTCAATATATTTGATTAGGTTATATGTCTGCAAGATACACGGACATATTTGATAATGTCAGGCATCGCGATAACGATTATTCTTGAAAATATATAATGTGTTCAGATCTGCCTTTTTGCAGCTTGTTGCTAAAACAAATTGAATAAATCTAAATAAATGTATTTACCAATTGAAGGTTATACTCAACACAAAATACATTACATGTTACTTTTATCCAAAGCAATTTGCGGTGAAGTGTCTTGCCCAGGGACACAACGACATGCCTGCAGTGGGGTTTGAACCTGTGACCCCCTGATCCGAACACCTACGGACAACCCAACCCAACCCCCCACATAAATAAAGGGAATAATAATAATAAGTCTAAGTCCAGTTTAACTCTCGAGGGTTAACAGCATGGTGCATATCTTGTAAAATAACACATATAGACATGTATTTTAATATGTTGTTACTATATTAAAGTGTAATGTCGAAGTATTTTAGTTTGACTCAGAATCAGAATACCTTTATTAGTCCCACAGAGGGACATTGAAGAAAAGAGCCAAAGACAGCTTAATGTTACCTAAGACAGAGTTACTCCTCTTCTGCCTCATCCCCTACTCGTTAAACCCTATTTTCTCCAAACTAACAAAAGCATAACGGAGAAGTTAATCCTCCTTACCTTCCCAGAAGACTGGATTCCCTTTATCATGGCGAGGCAGACCATGGTCCAGGCAGCCAGCAGGCACAGAGTCATCCTCCAGTTCAGACCTCCGCCCTCAGAGATGTTGCTGGAGATGTTCAGGGCCTCGCGGTACCAGTAGTACGTGGTGGCCGAACTCTTTTCACACTCTGGCACCACATCTGAGGACAACACGGTACAAGATAAGCACTGAGGCCTTCTGATAGGAGTTAACGGGTGATTTCATGGTGAATTTATCAGTGAATCAGTCTTAAAGCTGGAGTAGGACGTTTATTTTTAGTGTCAATGGGCTAATATACCGTAATAACCTTTCAGTATTTTGAAATTCAAGTGGTTTAAGAAGAAACTAGAATTCTTTATCTTGGATTTGTTCTTAGAATATAGTAAACCTAGCCGGTGACAGACGACTTTGGCAAATCACAGGTCAATTCAGAGAGAGATAAATGCAGATCTGGTGCACATTATTTCAGAAACCCTGATTCAACCAGGGAATATGTTTCAGTTTCAGAACATTCCAGCATTAGCAAAGACAATTCATGAAGGGAGACAGACAGTGGCGATCCTAGAGTCGGTGCGAGCCCCCCCCCCCCCCCCCGAAGTGGAGCAAGGCAACACAACTTCAGATGAGAAGCAGCATTTTACGGCGCGCTATGCATGGGGCCGCCTTGAGGGGGTTTCCCGACATGTCGTTGCAGTCAATTAAAGCGTGTTTCATGTTGTCGTTGCTGTGGACCTTCTTAATCTACCTTCTTTGGGGGCCCCCTTCTGGTCCGGGGCCCCAAGTAGTTGCCTGCCTTGCCTGTTCGCAAGGAGCGCCCTTGGAGACAGATATGAAGTGTTGCTCAGGAGAAAACATTTTGCTAAAGGTTTCGCTTTCTGCTAACCAAGCCAAAGGGTTGCGTCTGCGGCTAGCTAAAGGCTAACGTTAGCTTAGTTTCGCTAGCTAGAGACTCAAATCACAGTATATTATCTTAAAGGGTTTCCAGGCCTACAAGTAAGATTAATCGTATGGTTGATGTTTGTAATAAATGACTGGTACTCGTAAAGGTTACTATGTGCTAATGTTTATCTTTGCCCACCCTGGGGAACCACCTAAAGTTACTATGTACTGAAGGCTTACTATGGATTTTTTCGAAATGACCCCCAAACTAAACCCCAGCTTTAACAAGTGTGTTTGTGTCTTACATGTCATGGTCTTGTTCTTGACCAGCGGACACTCGTGCCACGGCAGCGGCTGCTGGAAGGACTGAGAGAAGTAGAAGAGACTCCAGCTGATGATGACGTTGTAGTAGAGAGCCACGAAGAAGCACACCTACAGGAAACAGGAAGGAGTTAGCTTCAGATACACACAACCAGAACCAGTGGATAGATATGTTGCTATTCCTTTTTTAAAATCTTATTTAGACTTTTCCTGTTGCTCAAAGCGCTTGACTAAACTATACCACTTCCTGTTTTGTAGATTTATGAATTGGGGTATAGTGCGTTTGAGGTTACAGTAAGAATGATCATTTAATTTAACTAAAAATGAAATATCCAATCCTCTTAGTGACCAAATGTTTCAAGAATTGTATTTATTATTATGTTTTGCATTATTTATTTCTATTATAATTTTTCAAATGTTGTGAAAACATAATTGAATGAAAACGTTTTTCTTATATCTTATTCATGAAAGTAGCATAAAGGCAATGATAAGTCTACGTATTGATTACTCATAGACAGACATATAATCGACTACTATTTATTCTTTATATTATATCAATAGGTTTGAAGTTTGGACTGAACACCGAGCTGTCCAGTTGGACTTTTAGAAACCAAAACATATTACAATTTTCTGACATTTTATAAAGCACCCAATTTACCCCAATTGATATGAGCTGTGTGTATTAATGTTTACGTCTGTGTTATTTACATTATGAAAGGTTGTGGTTATAAACAAATGTGATTGGTTGATGAATACAAATGCAGTGACAGATCTTAATTGACTATTCTTAGTCCTACAAAGCTGCATCAAGCCTTCCTTCTTCTGCTTCACTTGAACTTCTCTGCTCCACTCACCATGCAGCTGGCGAAGCCGATGCCCCCCAGGCGAGGGCTGATGTAGTTCCAGACCCCGATGCTGCCCCTGCGGATCCGCTGACCCACCGCCAGCTCCAGGAAGAAGAGCGGGATGCCGATCAGGATCAGAAGGATCAGGTACGGCACCAGGTACGCTCCTGTCAATCAGAGACAACACAGAGTTAGATTACATTAGATCAGCGGTTCCCAACCTGAAGGCTTTGCAAGGGGGCCGCCAAATAATTAGCAAAACATTATTTGTGGGGAAACATTTTCATTATTAAGATGTATTCTTTATTTGAACCTCTTTTCCTTTCTCTTTCTTGATCCTCCTTAGCAACGGTCATTACAGTCTCTGACAGCGGTCTCTAATACTGGATTCACAACGTGTCACATGTTCTGAATTGACCAATCAGAACCTCCGTATTGTTTATGGTTGAATGTGGGCCACGAAACATTTTTAGATTCTTAAGGCGAGACACCCCAGGTGAATAGGGTAATTTTTTTAACTTAAAGATATCAGCTAGAAATGTATCCTGTTACTTACTTACAATAAGGCAGTTCATTTTTATATTACAAGTTTTCTGAAATAGCATGTTTAAATATGCAAATGACACATTATCTCATTAAATATGCGCATATTTTAACACATTTCAGGAACCCAATTCTGAACATTGGATAAAGCCAAGTTTAAAATTCTTGTTTCATTTTGTAGTCATATTAGAAACTAAGGCTTTTACAGAAGGGATTTTGCCATGTTTTTAGGTATAAATGTTGTATAATTCAGGCTATGAATGATATATGAACTAACCCTTCTGTAAAAGCCTTCATAATATTGATAGGAATATAACTGGAAGGTTTGGTGTAAGTGCTACTGAAGTGGGCCCGAGTTGAAAAAGGTTGGGAACCGCTGCCTTAGATTTACCTTATTGATCCCACATTGGGACATTGTTCTGTCACAGCAGCATGTCAACAAGGCATTGCACATAACTTAAAAATTGAGTAAGAAAAAAACCCTGTAAATAAATAAATTTCAACAGTAGAAAAAAGAAAGGAAACTATTAAGTATTTAAATGAAGCACATGCAAAGCTGGAAAACAGTTGCATCAGATAACCGTGAATAGAAACCATTTCACCATTTCTTGAAACACACCCACACACACACACACACACACACTCTTGATCTGCCACATGCTATATTGAAACGACAGCCTCCTGTAATTTAACTGATGTGGCCCTGAATGTGACACATAAAGCACATACAAGCACACAGCAGCCTCTTTAACAGTATATTTCTCATTATCTCTGACTGTTACCAACATATAAAACTACACACATCTGTTGAGCTGCATGTGTGTGTGTCTCTCCACCTACTACATGCGCCTTGGTGTGTGGTGCAATCAAATCATTCTGCCAACCAGGAAATATACTGTAGTCTCAAATTACCTAAATGACAGTGGGATTACCGCGAGGCGCATTGCCAAGAAAGCATTCCTCTCTAGAATTAAGGTTTCAGGGCGAATGACTAACATTAAGACCGGCTGTAATAGTGCTTTAAAATACAGAGGGGCACGTCTCTCGTGACAGAGACACTGCCAGGCACATGATGGCTGGAAGAACACATAAGAACCAAAAAGTCTTTGTTGTGAAGGAAATGGCCGGTGGTTAGTGTTCAGAGGCACCAGATTTTAAGATAATGGGTCTTGATTTCCTTTTACATAAAGGGTAATGTGGACATGCATGGTGCTGAGGTTGCTCCTTCTCACGGGGAGTTCCTGTGTGTGCAGCTTTCATGCCCTAACCCACGGAAATCTGGTTCTCAAAGCTACATGTCTGCCGATGGAAAACCAGACGATCTCTTCTTGAAAACAAACTTCTGGAAGTGCTCCAACACAACAACATCAAATGTGGCTTTAATGTGACCTTATGTGAAAAGGTACTATTCTGGTTGTTGGGGTTTTCCCTTTCCTGTTATTTTGCATTTAACTGGTGTGAAAAGGCTCAAACCTCCTGCTGATTTATGCTTTGGTTAGGCAAGTAATTGATCAACTAATAGTTAAAGTGCTTCAAAAAGCTTTATATTTAATTGAAGGAACAAAAAATGCTACAAGATTGCATCGTCAGATTTAGGATGTTCGCTTGAGCAACTTGTCATAGTGTGTTACTTTACATGCTTTGTTCATTATTTGAAATTTAAAATAGTTTTGAATACAGTTAAAAAACATTGAAATATGTTATAAAACTAGTTTAATATTTTAGCTTGATTGTTAGAAACATTTCAAAACGTCATGGCCGCTGATGGAAAACCAGCCAACACTTTTTGAAGTTTGAGAACTCCCCTTTGGTGACTTTCCCCCGGGGCACGGGCTGAACCACATGTTGAGACTGCCTGCTCGACGTACTGTACTGTTTGCTGTGAGTCACTGATGACAGCGTCATCACTTCCTTGTCTTTTAAGATGACTTTCATCCCTGTTGCAACAGCGTTTATTGTTTCATCGGCCGGACGTTCATTCACATCCTTCCCTCCTGCTCCCCCACATGGCGTTTGAATGGGAGTGGTAACAGACAGGGAAGCAAATGTGTGTCTATTGTTTTAAGCGTGTGTGTCTAAGTAGTTGCTAATATTAAAAAGTCTAATTCTGGGTCCACAAGAACACAGTTCATTCTGGGAAGAGGCTTCAAACATCAGGCAGCATAACAAAATAACCTCCATTGTCTTTAAACACAGGACCGTCTCCTTCAAAGAAAGCAAACAGCCTGATAAAAGTGCACTTCATCTGTTCTTAAAATAGTTTCCCTTTTCTCTTCCCTCATAGATCACTTACAGCAAATATATAGTTCATCCTGTCTCGACATTCTTTGTACATTTTATAGCTACAATGGGCGTGGACGGATTTACAAACCTGTAGTATGAGCAACGAGTTATGATTCACGGGATTAACCTTAAACACTGCTCTAGACAGTGTCTGGTAATGAGCTTAACATACATTTAAATACAACTATGTTGTTAGGTTGTGCTTTTATAAAGTGTATTAAAATAATTTGGAATATGTCACTTTTTACTACATTCTGACATTTTATAGACTTGAAAATAATAAAGTAAATATAATTGGTGGATGAATTGATAATGTTTTTTTTTATTTCAGCACTGTAGTTGCCACACAGTTATTAAATAAAATATATTATAGAGAAAGCTAAAAGAGACACTTGTCAGATCTGTCTCTGTTTTAATCTAATTACAGTTAGACACAGCGGGGTGACCAGAGCTGTTTAACACAGACCTGAAACATGAAAGGATCTTTATGGTAACACACACACACACACACGCACACACACACACACACACACACACACACACACACACACACACACACACACACACACACACACACACACACACACATACCATGTATACATCACTTCAGGGGACATTACATTGACTTACATGCAGTTCCTGGAGACTTATCCTAACCTTAACCATAACCAACACATGCCTAACCCTAACCCTTATCCTAACCTTAACCATAACCAACACATGCCTAACCCTAACCCTTATCCTAACCCTAACCAAGTCTTCACCCTAAAATTAATGACTCCCCTCATGGGGACCTCCATTTTGTCCCCATAAGGGAGGCGAGTCCCCACACGTGACTGTGTAAACGGATTTAGGTCCCCACAAGTATAGTAATGCTAGGCCACACACACACACACACACACACACACACACACACACACACACACACACACACACACACACACACACACACACTTTCAAACTCTACCAAGCTGCCAACCCAGATATCATCCAATACAACTTTATATATATATTACACTGCTTAGTCGAATACTTGTTTCTGATTGGTTCATTTGGACATTTCCGAGGTTGTTAATACTCGCTAACAAGCCGCTGCTAAGCATAACATGACTGTTGCTAAGGAGAATGGACCGTTGCTAACTATGTCTAGATTTCTAATTCTAGACATTTCTAAGTGCTAATGACATTTTGAGGACTTTTGTTCTTGTCTGTTTACATATTTGAATTGAAAAAAGTGGAAGAGGTTGAGGTTCAGTAAACGATGTTAATGACGACAAATAAACTTGACATGGATTTGAGATTACATCCTGTCTGGGCAACCTGTCTGACGCGGTTTCATCATCAGCTTTATCAGACAGTCAATGGCTTCACATCCTCTCCAGGGGGGAAGAGTAGCACCGTTTCACCTGCAGATACCAGCAGTATTAACCCTCACCGAAGAATGGCAACACTGTAGGAAGCGTCAAGTAGGTCGTCTTGTGTTCTGATGTGTTGACTGTTACTCAGACCACAGTCAGAGCTGCTCACAATGATTCCCTGCAGCATTGATTTATATATTGGGTTTGACGGCTGTTGGAGAGACAGAGATGGTCATGTGACTCTCATGTTGACCCTGAAGGTCAGTGAGCAGTCTGGTTTTGACACACGAGTACAACATAGGAAGGACTCTGTTTCTCCATCTTCCTTCCACACACTTCACATCCTACACATTGCATCTGTTATAATACCTGCATTTGTCTGGAGCATTTCAATTCTAATGATCCATTGAGGATTAACCAGAAAGTCTTTTTAGTGTCTAATCTGATGATACATTTAGAGTTTTTAGAGGACATTGGCTAATCTTCCCTTTTAATTATAATTCTTAACATTGTTTTAGACATTTACTTTCACATTGTGTTGAAGTGTTGAAATGTTGAAGGACTGTGCCCTCATAGTATACACATAGTGACATAACAAGTGCTGCATGCAATGTGGACCCACATACAAGATAAAACGGCTATACTTCTGGTATCTGATTGTAAAGAAATCTAATTCCAGGAACTTTCTTTTTTGTTTGATTAAATAAAAAGGGTCTTGCAGAAAGGCCATAGAAGGAATCACACCCAGAATGTATTTTGTCCTCTCTAATATCAAATACAACACAGATTTCCCCACACTTGAATTTCTACATTTGCAGAAACTAAAACTAATGCTTAGTCTTCTTTGCACCGTATGCATGTCATTCATTCGAGCTCCCACCAAAGATGGTCCCTCTGTAGTTTGAATTTGTTTTGAAATACTGTTTGAATTTGAATGTCTGTCATATTATGACATGTTATTGCATAGTTGTCTACGCTAATAAAGTCTACTTAAAGTTTGGCCCGTTATTTCTGATTGCTAATAAACGTTTAGTGCTGGCAGCTTTACTTTAAAAACGTACTTTTGTGTGACTTTTGACTTATTGACGTATCTTAATGTTTGTCGCACAGTTGAAACACAAGCTTATGCAAAGTAATAACACATTCAATATTTTACATTCCCAGATTGAAGCGACTGTAGTACTTTGGTTAGTTAAATGATAGAAATGTAAAAAATAAGAACCACGTTTCAATAACCAAAATAGTCCTTTAAAATCCTCCTGTTGTGTTCGGGTTCAATCTGACCGATTTACTACTTTCATCAATCAGAACTTTTGTGTGTTACATTCGATTGCATTCAGGCTTTATGATATCCTTCACAGAAGACATTTGAACATAACAATTACTGATCACCACTTCCATTGCATTTTGGATGATTTAGTCAACTTTGTAACACCCATGGTGTTCCCGGCCAAACATGACCGCCATAAAGAAAAGGAATTAGTAATCATGCGGATCAGATAAAACACACACACACACACACACACGCACACACACGCACACACACGCACACACACGCACTAGATGTGTCCCCCCCTTTATGTGCTCAATCCCCGCATGTGAATCACACCTGGCACACATAAACAAACACACACACACACACACACACACAAACACACAGAACAATTTGACACATGTCCCGCTCTTATGTGCCCATCCCCCCACATGGATCACACCTGGCACACGCAATACATGTTCAGTGTCTGTTCTTTGTATATTCAGTGTTTCATGTGTACCAGTAGTCTGATACAATGTGTACAGTTTGTAAGGCTGTTAAATGACATGTGGTGATGATTAATGGTTTTTGTGTTAATGTAATAGCAGTTAAAACAGGACCGGTAAGATTTGAACGAAGACAATAGGAGGTTTTGCAGGCCCAGATGTACTGTTCAATAAGTCATCACTAATATTATTGGTGTCTTTGTAACAGTGAATATGCAGTGGTGTTTAGTGTTAAATATTTATTGTAAATCATTTAGTATAATCCTCCAGAATTTAGTCACTGTACCCAGAAGATTATTTTTGTGGGGACTTCCCCCCCGTCATATTGTGTCCCTCACGTTTTCTCCCGCCCCTTTTGTGAACGTGAGAGGAGTCAGTGTGAGGGATAACTCATTTAACACTAATTTGTTGTATATTGTCAGTAAATAAACGGAGATCGCCTCGACTGTATGCTGGCTCGGGTCTCATCCATCAACAACATAAACCCAACGCATGCAGACACTGCGCATTGACACCGGTTACATGTTTACTTCCTGTTGCTTGATTTACAACATCTACCATGCTCTTAATGCCGGTGACTCACCCCCTCCGTTCTTCTGGCACAGGTAGGGGAACCTCCAGACGTTGCCCAGGCCTACGGAGAAGCCCACCTGGGCCAGGATGTACTGCAGCTTGCTGTTCCAGGCCGGGCGCTCCTCCTCCTCGTCTCCGTCCGACCCCCCTTCCTCCACGTCGCACTCCTTCCCTTCCCCCTCATGGTTGTTGATGATCAGAGAGGTCTTCTTGAAGGTATCGTCACGGCCGTCCTCGTTGGAAAGCAAGTCTTTGACGGACTCTGTGACATCGTCGTCAAGCGCTCTCTTGACGGCCTTGCTGTTTTTGGGCATTTGATAAAGCAAACAAGGGGCGAGGGGTGGAACGTCTTTTGAGTTTCAGGCTGGGCAGGCGTCTGGGGAAGAAGTCACTTTTCGACTGTGCAAAAGTTGTTTGTTTGTTTTTGACAGTTTGTGGAAGTTGAGTGATGAGAAGATGGTTTATTTCGTCATTATCACCAAATGTCTGCGAGGAGAGGAGGAGAAATCGCAGTTAGTAAACAGCCCATAGTTGAGTCAGTGCTTTGTCACTGAGACAACACATTTGATGATTCGCAGTGTCAGCATTTTTGTTTGAGTTTAGTGTTTTTACTTTAAGTATCTGGACTGGTTTTACCCTGAACTACCTTTGTATAACCAACACCTGCTAAAAGACAACGATATACTTAATGTAAACCTTGTTTTAAGATAAAAAATGTCAAATTAAAAACACACTACTTATATTAAATCAACCAAATAAATGAAAAATACAGTAATTTAACTAAACAACCCACACAGTAGAGTGTTTCAGTCCCATTTTAATCATACTTTTGTGTATCTTTATAGAAAATCTTTCGTCACTCTGTAGGCCTACTTATCCCACACGATCTTATCATCATGGGAGGGAAATTCAATGCAGAAAATGATTGCTTTATCGGGAGTTATTTCTCACATGGAGATCACATGGCTGGCTGGGGCAGCGAAATCAATGAATGGGTACAATTTTTTATCACAGGCCATTGTTCTACAACACAAGCAAAACGCGGCAGGGAACAATATGTGGACGGGACGGTGACAGGTCGGTACGGCACGATCACGTTTCCAACCACCTGAATAATTGAAGGGAGTGGGCGATTTGCATACGGATCCAAACACTGTTTTGATGGCATGGGGAAAGCCCTTCAAATATGAAAAGGTATCACGTTTGAAAACACAAATGGGAATGTGAGCAGACATGTGAGCAGAGGGTTGCTTCACAACAACAAAAAGGGTGGAGGAAACATGGAGCTGGGGTTTCACATGAAAGGGTGCACCTAAATGCAGGTTAAGGTGAGCCTTTTTAAATGTTAGCATCATAAGGCGTAGTGTTTTTCAATATAGGCTAACGCATTTTATTTTTTGCGTAAAAATTCATCACCGAGGCGAAATATCCCAGAATTATTGCAAACCATCTTTCATCGATACAACATGCAACCCCCCCCCCCCCCACACACACACATTCTTTCAACAGGCATAGGATTAAGTGATTAATAGATTTCATTTAACGCTTCCAGATTAGCTTGGTTTGTATGAGCCTAAAAGGCCTTTTCACAAGCCAGTGAACGCAACACAGCAGCTGAGTAACCTTTATCATAGGAGGATGTGGTAGAATACACCAATGCACATTTGTATAGCTCAACATAAGGATGTGGTTGGGGTTATCTAAGGATGATTAATTAACGCCCAACATGCTTCTTTTTTTCCGCCCCGTGTGCACATGACTCGGGATGATTTGTCAATAAACGGGCCTACAGTAAGGGATGCACACAATGAGAAAAATGCGGATGGAGAAAGGAAGTAGTGAATCATAATAATAGAAAAACACCAAACAGGTCACACTGGTGCCATGCGGCTCGTTGTTATACCCTGGCACAATTTGTCCATTAAGGGTTTTTTGAATAAATTAATTTCCTCCAAACCGCCCAGTCCTCATGACACCCTTATGAAGTGTTTCATCATTCAGTAGCGCCACATCCTGCGCACTGGCACCCTGGCCAGCCTCACACACACACGCGCACACGCGCACGCGCACACACACCGCACACAGACCGCACACAGACACAAACATCATGCCATGCCTTTATCATAATCAAGCCCAATTAAGGATGCTGCTGTTTTTTACTCACCAGTGTAGAATGTCAGTCGTCCTTTTCTGAATTGACGAGTCTCAAGGAATGAAATTGTGAGAGCACATGCACGGAGGAGGCATTATCACTTACTTCTATGTAAACCAGTCAGGCCGATGTGCTGCCTCTGTCTCCGGAGCAGACGCTTCTGTAGCTCTCAGACAGACGCATGGCATCTGCATGGAGGGGTGTCCTAATTTAAAACACCTATTAAAAATGATTTCCCAATCTTCATACACAAACAACTCATCGTATATGCTTTGTAATCTGTGTTTATGTTGTTGTGTATTATTCATTATAGAATATCTAATATTTAACGTAGAATTAGGGTTTTTCTTTTCTCGCACACCCCTGTTGTTCACTTGGTACGGTCCACTACTACTCGGAAAGGGGCTGTCTCATGGATGAATGCAATGTGCCTCTGTTTATAAACGGTAATTTCCCTCGATGGATATTTATACACTTGGACACAATACTAATTTATTTGTGTATGGAATTTTCGTATAGGTTCACGTAATGTATTTAGGATTTACACCCGTACAACAAGAAGGTTTATTTGGTCAAGGTCGAAGTGGTGCGCGTCATGCACATGCACCCGCACACCCCGTGAGACTAAATCACCATATAGCCCAGACAAGAGAGAAGTCTTTTTTTCTATAACAGAGAAATACAATTATGTTTACACATAGGACTTTATTTCTAATTATTATTAGATTATTTTCTTTACTAGTGAGTTTATTTTAATTAATATTATAATTTATTCAAGAATCGTATTGTGCGATAAAATGCCACGATCATACAGTTTAAACGTTTTGTC
The DNA here is from genome assembly GCA_902827135.1 of Harpagifer antarcticus. Taxonomy (NCBI): domain Eukaryota; kingdom Metazoa; phylum Chordata; class Actinopteri; order Perciformes; family Harpagiferidae; genus Harpagifer; species Harpagifer antarcticus. The sequence goes on from CADEHL010000998.1 coordinate 4,219,326, forward strand.
CTCTGGAAAATACAACACACACATAATAATAACACATGGTGCTACTAAATAACATACAACAAGAAGAATTGTCACCACTTAACTAAATTGTTGAATAGGCCTCATATTTATTTATGAACAGATGTAACAAATAACAACAGAAGGAAACAGTAGCCTAGCAGGTATTTGCCCCCACAATAGGGGTAATTTTATTAAGTTTGGTCACAGACTAAGCTTTCCAATTGTATATATGTATATTAGTAGATGAAAAAGACAGTTAAAGAATGGCCAATGTGTTTTTCTTTGCATCACTTTTTGAAACTGTGTTTCTCCTAATGGCTCCAGCGTGTTTGCACCTATCGGCCACCGTAGAAAGTAAGTAACAAGAAACAAGAAGAAAACCAAATCTCCCCAACTTCAAAAAATGCATCAATTTGAAGGGATACAGGGGGGATTTTCTAAAGTATGTTTGTGCCATATTTACACAACACAAGTCCCTACTTGACAAAATGCACTCGATGGACACTGTGTACGATGAATCACACTTAAGGTGGCATGACCTGGAAAAGGTTGTACGAAAACCGTACCTGTTATTTTGACAAAATTAAGAGATGGATTTCTCGAAAGTGTAACGAACAAACTGAACACCCCCTTTGTCCTGAGTTGCCCCATAGTCCGGTGTGAGATCCACCCACAGTGTTCCAGATGAGGAAATCATCACAGAAATCTCTCAGGAGTTGTCAGGCGCTCGTTGGCAGGGCAAAATGTGTGTGTGGGAGTGTGTATCTGATGCTCACACAAATCCTCTTACTTCCAGTTCAGAGCCTTTATCACAACCCCCCTGAAGGATGAAGAGTATTTCAGGTGTTGTGTCGAATATCTCTCTGCTCTCCTGTCATGAACGCAGCCCATTGTTCTTTCTTTGTGTACCAAATGCGCCTTGCTGCACTTTTCCCTCTCTGCAGGAGAAGTAACGGTCGTATTGATTGATGCTAATAGCCTCCATCTCATTAGCAGCACAGAAACCATGAGAGCAGTGCACATCTTGTTTGGCTGATGACACTGTAGTTTACTTACAAATTATTAATGTCACCACCCATTACAAAACCAAGAGAGGTTATTATCGAATAATCACCATCTGTTCTTAGTGAGATTATTGTTGATCACTAGAACATCTGTTAAATATTGTTCTTCGTTTTTCTCTTTGGCCTCGTTCGAAGTGTATTTTTGAGCATTTGCAGGGGGCCACTTCACTGAGTGTATAGAAGTCTATGAGAACAATTAAAAATACATATTTTATTGAAAGCAACAACCAAGTTTCGGGGGAAATGAAAGAGAAAGTTTTTTGGGGCTAAGTGTCTGTACTGCTGGTTTACCATCCAACATCCCAACTTCTCTGTCTAACAAGTCACACAGAAACTAGACGCAGTGGATTTACTGTATGGCTTCATGTATTCTGTTAATGATTCAAGTTTGTTCTGGTCCTCGATTTTGTCACGTCATAAAGAAGCAGCTGAGAAGAGCATGTGGCTTCGGCTAGTAGTTACTCAAAGTGATTAAAAACATTAGGAATATCTCTACAGGAGAGTGGCTTCAGGGTCAGACAAAGTTGACATCTTAATTATGGAACAAAAGCCTCGGTTGCAGTCATTCAGTAACTCTTATTATTCACCAGGGACTCAATGAATGACGATGACTATAACACCTTTAATGTTTTGATGATCTTAATCCAATCATTAATTTCTGAAACTAAACTCTCTCAGTCTAATCTGCAAGCAGTACACTTTGAGAGCTGGAGAAAATTATTTTAAGCTTCCAAATTAGGGGACATTTGAGGATACTGAAACTTCTTGTTGAGCTAATTTGAGAAAGCCACCTTTATTTATGTAGCCCAATATCGGACGCCACAAATGTACCTGAAGGGGCCTTTACAATCTCTACTGCATATACTGTAGCATCTGTCTGTCGGTTTTAAACCTTGGCTTCGGTTAAGAAAGAACTTTATCATCTATATGGCTAATTTCAGTCTTTGTGGCTACAGTTTTTAATCAGTAACTTAAATAGTGTCTTTTTTAAGTTTTCAAAGGGACAGAGTTGATAAGATCCATTATCATACATCGGCAATCATGCATTACCTAAGGAATATTCCTGGTACTGAGTATGACGATGGCGTGTGCTTGAATACTGTGTGTAACTTTGTATATAGAGATGACAGTATGTAAGAATCCGCTTGTCTTTCAGGGAATCCATGATGTCACTGTCTTTATGGAGTATGATGAAAAGATGACTCTGCTCACGAGGCAGACTGTGTGGTGGGCTGCATGTCGGCCATGTGTGGGAACTTTGAATGTCACTTTGCCCAAAGGACTATGAAGAGGATGATACAAACCTCCCATGCCTTGAGTTCATCTGGGGTCAACTGAACTCGATAAAAGGGATCAGACTCAATGTTCACGTAGCAGCAGTGAACCACCCAACTGAGAGTAAACATATCTATCCATCTATGAAGCATATTACTGATTAAACATGAAATGCAGTGAATATAAATGAATATGAATCTTTATTATACAAAAACAAAAAAACTTTATTGACAGATTTACAACACTGTTATTATATTATATTAAATAACAAAATTACATTGCAACCAAATCTGGCATAAACTAAAGGATGGATCGATTTTGGTCATTAATTATTAATGGCTGTTTCGAAGGTTGGCTGAAGTTTCAATCACTTATTAATATATATATTCTTAAAACAAGAATCAAACAATGGATTCATTTACACATACTGTTAGGTACCTGGTGTCTGCGTTCTGTGCTGTTGTTTTGATTTTGGACTGTAAACACGGAGCCGGTCACAGATGGCGGCTCACCTGTTGAATTCTTCATGACCGGACTCTGACTTTGGTAACATGAAGCCTTTCAGCCAACACAAGGTGCCACCGCCAGACCTCAGATGGAAAGTTAAGGCGTATTGGTTTTCACGGCGTCACAGAGACACAAACTGTCAAGCCAATGTGAATCACCCAGAGCTGCCATAAATGGACAAATCCATTATTTGAAGCTGCACCTGATTCTTAGAAGTCAACCTCTTCAGACAAAAAATGCTGACGAAAAATCTGTCAACCAAATGTTGTCCTTGTAGATGAAATGGGTATCGTACTAAGATGGATATTAGGCGCATTCACACTGCGGTACTTTTCCCACAAAGGTTCATGCGAACTTAGTTCATGAGAACTCTTTTATCGCGTTCACACCAAAAAGAGCCGGTACTAAAAATTAGTTCATGTGAACCTTTTTACCCGCTCGAAAGTCCCTGCTAGAGAGCAGGGACTTTCGAGCGGCTCTTTTGTGAGAAAAGAGCTATATTTCTGATTGGCTGGGCGGATTGCAAACCACGCCCCGTAATACTCCCAAAACGTTTTGTGAAGCCGCCATTTTATTATCCTCGCATTAGCATTATTAGCATTAGCATTAGCAGAAACGCAGAGAGACTAACTTATGGCAACACACAATAAAACATGGGGGCGGTGGAGATGAGGAGGTGTCGGCTTTCTGGCGATTTACTCGGAAGGCTTCAGTAGAAGCTGCTGGGAGTCCCAGCAGCTTCTACTGAAGCCAGTCCCCAACTCCAGGGACTTCCGGCCGGGGGCTGTGGGCGGCAGTATACGCCGTGAAGTGGTTTGCGGCCTGCCAGTAAACCCAAAGCAGAAGAAGAAGAAGTGACGTCAGCGGCTTCATTTGCCTAATCCTCCCCCAGGGACTTATTCCGGTGTGAACGCGATCTGTACTTAGTTCATGAGAACTAAAGAGTTCTCATGAACTAAGTTCTCATGAACCATTGTGGGAAAAGTACTGCGGTGTGAATGCGCCTATTGAGAAAGTGAATAGGATGCCAGTATATGAGGTAAATACAGGCGGCGTGTGGCGCAGTGGGTTGTCCGTAGGTGTTGGGATCAGGGGATCACAAGTTCAAACCCCACTGCAGTCAGCATGTCGTTGTGTCCCTGAGACACTTCACCCCAAATTGCTCCTGTGGGGATTGAATAAATTGCTTTGGATAAAAGCGTCTAACATGTAATACAATATGTCCTGTCCAGTTATTTTACAAAAATGTAAGACATTGTTGAAATTTCTTGGTGTTAAATATAATCTGGATTTAAGTCGATAACAATTGTGTGAACAATTCTGAATTGGGGACAAGAACAGGATCCATTTATACAAATCATTTTCAATTCATTACACCAGTGTGTCTGTTCTAAATGAATGCAACTGCTGCGCCTAATTTCTTTCTTTTATTTTTATTTCCATAGACGATTCCTTTATCATAGTTTATATTTGTGCTTTTTGAGCATCTTTATCTCCTATACTATAACAAAGATTTGAACGTTTTTGTAAAATATGTTTAAAAAGGTGATAATTGAACTTTATTGTCACTTTGGAGGTTTTTCTCAAAGGTAACGAAACAGCTTTTTCCATATAAATCAATTGAGGGGTATTTGATCCTATTTGACACCATTATAAGTTGAACTCTCAGGACAGGCGAACCCTAAAACCTCTGAGTTGTTGCATTACAGACACATCAAGAATTCACATCCTGCAACTGTTATCCAATCCTATGATGTAAGTATATTTAGATTAACTATTGATAACATCATAAACCCTTTAACCTACATACCTTGAAGGTACGCTATTGTCTTGAAAAGCTCAGTGTTCACCCAGGGGGAAACAATGTGTATTTCATGTGCTGTCTGGGAGCTGCTTTGAAACACAGACTTGCCTGTGTGATATGAGGCAATGTGCAGCTACAACCTGCTCTGATAAAACAAAGGGAAACAGGCAACACTGACGCTCTCCCTGACAGCCTTGATGCAGTTTTGTGTTCTTTTCTTGAGAAGGCGAGAGCCAAAAATGATGCCGCGAGGCCATGAGAAGTGCTGATTGCTGGAGAATTAAAATTGAAACAGTAGATGTGATAAATGTTATCTCCTCCCGCCATGTTGTGTCTCTTCTGAGTCAAAGCGTTCTGGTTTTTAACTGTGTGTTACTCAAGGATTTCTCTTTCACCCTAGGGAGTTTTGTGGCCTTTCCAAGATTTTGTTTTGTTGAACAACTGATTACGAAGCTCATGTACGGGTCATGGTGGGTTCGGGTGCTCTCATCGTGTTACAGCACTTCTGCTCCTAAGACTTGAGAGTCCCTTTGCTTTGATTTTATTCCTTGAGCTATCATTATCATATTATCACAAGTCTAAGGACCAACAATATCGAAACTGCCCGTCATTTGAGCACTGAGGCGAGCAAAGTGATAATGTTTGTAATAGCAAAAGTAGATTTGATTGGTTGAACTGTGACAGAATTTCTGTCACAGTTCTGTCACGGTTGAGTGAAGGAAGCAGGACCCAAGCGCAGATAACTTTGATAAACCTTTATTTCAAGGCTAAAATGGAACGAACACAGACAAACACAGAACACTCACCGGTGAAGTCCGTCACCAACAAAAGAAGCACCGACACTGAACACAGCACGAGACAAGACTAAATACAGGGAGGGATAATTACAAGACACAGGTGAACACAATCGGCAAACGAGACACAGGTGAGGAGGGAGGAGAAAAACACAAGAGCCACAGGTGAACACAATTAGCTAACGAGACACAGGTGAGGAGGGAGGAGAACACACAGGGACACTAACGACAGGAGGAAAACATGACAGAGAACAGTGAAAACACCCAAACCTAGACAGAACTGTGACATCACCACAACAAAGGAAAACATAGGGAAAGGTTTTCACGATAATTACAGTAGAAATATCAGAGAAAGAATCCTAATGAGTTCCTTAAATTAGTAATGCCTCATAATACTGAATCTAGTATGTAATGACCCAAATGATAACTCTGTTGGTAGATCAGGAAGTACAGTTGTATGGGAGTTTAGTTTAGTCACTTCCATTATTGCGAACATACCATGGTACCTCTACACACTCAAAGTACCTAGAGGTGGGTGGTACGGACAATATTGATCTCAAGGTATTTCACATAATTATTTTAATACTATACAGATTTAAGGAACATTGAATGACAAATTGTATTTTCTCCAGGAAATGTCTGATCTCATGCAGATTTGGGTGATGTCATTTGGTCATAATCAATAATTAGAATCCGTAAACTTTATTTATACCGGGGGACATGGGTTGTTTCTCAATGTCGAGGACGCTTGCTTGGTAGCACATGTCTTGCTTCAGAAGCGAGGCAAGAATACTTCCTGGCATTCGGAAAACAAAGAGTGGAACAGGCGAGCAAGTGTGCATCACATGAGAAGCCCCGCTTTACATTTTCCGCCACAGATTTGGGGAAATTGGTCCGTACGCAAAGCATTGTGGGGATTTTAAGACCGCGGAGTCTACACACGTGCAGCCTCGAAATATCTCGCTACGAAGTACGCCGGGCTCGGTAGAATTCCAAATATGCTGGACATTGGAACAGTCCTTCGGCGGGACTCGATGACGTAGTGTGCTTGAAATAGTGGCTCTGGAGCAGCTTTACTCGACATTGAGAAACACCCATCGTGTTTGATGACAGTTGCTCCATTTTAAAATGAGATCAAATCAAACCTATTCATTTGGATATAACAATTGTGAGCCACAATATCTCAATACTACATTTGGGCCATCATGTTTACACAAAAGAACAACACACTTTAATATGTAATTGTTGCTCTGCCATCGACCACTGGCACACATTGTGAGCGGTAGGGTCTCCATGTCCTCCAGGACATTCCCCCCCCACACACAGGCTTCACTTTCAACAACATAATGGCAGTAATGTGGCTCCGGCTCACCTCTGGCCCTCGCTGGCTGGAGGTGGAGATGCTTTTCAAAGAGAGGATTAACTGCAGTAAAGCCTCCTCTCTTACGGAGCTGTCCTGTGACACAAGGCCAAGAGCAAGTCATGGGACCGGGAGTAAAGAACAGCACTAACAGCATGCCCAAGTGATCTTTATGTCACATTTTATCCCTCTTAGGGACCATGTGGGTGGGTGTTTCCGTTCAAAGCTGTACTCAGAAAATCACAATGACTTATTGGTTTATAATATTGAGAATCACATCCATTAAGTACTTGAGAAAGGTGCAAAACATCACTCCAATTAATGCTTTAGCCGTACTTTAACTCATGTTCAAAAACCTTCAAAAACACTGTATAAGAAAACTTGAAGCTACGTTCAAGGTTCAAGGATTTCATTGTACCACGAAGGTGCCATTTTGCTACGAAAATGAAGAAAATGTTGTTTTTGGAGAGTTTGGAAGACAATTTTCACACAAACGAGGAAAGTAGCTGCTGGATAGTCTGGTTGAACATCAGAAAAAGCGTATAGATCTTTTGCCAGACATCAGCAAGGTAAACATGCTGTGTTGGGGTGGGAATTGTCCATTAAAGGGGCCCTTTTATGCTTTTTGGGGTTTTCCCTTTCCTGCAGTGTGTTCTATAGTTTTTAGTGCATGTAAATGGTCTGCAAAGGCTCAAATCTCTCTGTTCCATCCAGAGGGAGTTTCTCTCCCACACACAAGTGTTACGCTGCGTCCACACGGCAGCATGCGTTGAAGCTTGCCGGTGGGTGTGTCTGAAACTCGACCAACAACCAATCACATGAATCTCCCGCCCCGGACACACAAGCACACGGTTTGATTGGCTGGAGCTTGTACTGGTATATGATTTGATTGGCTGACGCTTCCGTCGAAGCTTCAAAAGTTGAACATTGCTCTACTTTTGAGAAACTTTTGAGCAAAGTGAATGGGCAGAAGGGTTGAAGCTTCAACGCACGCCGCCGTGTGGACGGGCCGTTACACGTGCGTTTCTATTGGCTAGCGCTCCAACACATTGTACGTGATTGGCTAAGGGGCGGGACATCTCTAAGCGGAGGACCAATCACAACAGAGCCGGCCAGCTAACCAATCAGAGCAGACTGGGCTCTGGTTTCAGAGACAAATAAAGCACTTTCTGAACATTAAAGCAGAAATGTGCAGAAAGGGCCCCTCTAATATCCTTTGAGCCCCTAGCAGGCAACTCTACTCCACATTAAGCTTTAAACAAGGCAGTTGGTTCTAAGGAAACTGTCAACAAACACCAGCATTGCTGATGTCATTTTAGTTTAATTGAATCAGTGGAAAAGCCAGACTCTCACTCTTAGGACTGGTATATTTATTCATGACGTCTTTGTCTACGACGTGAAAATACTAAGTACACACTCTGAACTCTTATGAATGGCTGCACTGTTCGAGAGTCAATAGTTGTTCTGCCTTTACAAAAATGAATATACAAAATAACATATAGTGATCAGAGCTTCATCTTAAGGGGGAAAAAGAGAGAAAGGAGTAATTTAATGTAATTTCTCTCTGTTCTATGTTTTATCATAGTTGCATTAAATATTTTAAGAAAGCGATCAGTGACTGTCCTCCACAGTGTGTCTCTGTTGCCAGAGAGCCATTCTGCCTCTACACAGTGGATGTATTTACAAAAAATGTTGGCCTTGCACAAAATACTGAGCTTAGCTTCATATATATTCCACAAACACATACTGTCTTCTGTCCTTTAGAGAAGTAAACAAAAGAGCTCAGACTTCATTTCGCCCCTGGTTGTTAATGTTACCATTGACAGCCCTGTAGGGAAATGCTTTTCACAGCATATGACTGTTAGATATTTGCAAAGAAGACGGTTGCAAATGTGGGGATAAGACCTTATATTATACTATTTTTCAATGTTAGTTTTGGTTACATATTCTTCTTTCTGTGTCTCTGTATGCACCACTTATACCAAAGCAAATTCCTCGTACGTGTTAACCTAATTTAACAGATTCTGATTCTGGAAACATTGGAATACCACACACGGTTTAGAAAAAAAATAACTGGGAGAAAGTGTCTAAATGATTAATGAAATCTACTCGTCCTGTTACCGTAAGTCATTGAACCTGAAGAGGACTACTTCCCCAAGCGTGTAAGAGAGAATTGTGGTAGCAGTTATCCCACGGTCATTTGAAGCAGAGATGAACTTAGGTCACAATGGCAGCGTAATGATAACTCAAAATCTGTATCCAATGAATTGATTCACTGCTGTTGTGGTTGCACTGAGGGAGAGATAATCTCATTGTTGAGAATGAACTTGTTTGAACTTTTCCAATCTAAAACAATGTTGTGCAGTTATAGCTTGGGAAAGGAGCATAGAACTTACGTCAGATATTGGTTGTACAATTTCAAGAATGCAGCGTATGAGCGATTAGGCTTACAAATGGCATTCGTGCAGGATTAGCTTGCTTAATATTCCCCGCCCTCACGTGCCCCTAACATGTTTTAACAACCATCAGCTCTACATACAAGTCGCCTCACTCTAAGAGGCCTATGATCTGGCCCAGTGCATTGAGAAGAATCATCCATATTCCAGCACTGGAGGCTAGAAATGTCACTTTAAGGTCAAGCAGGGAAAATATTTTACTTCTGTATGTAATTTATTCATACTATGATGACTAAATATTAAAGCAATCGCGGACTGGGCATCGGGACGTTAGGGACGAATCCCGATGGGCCGGTACTGAAGTGGGCCAGACGGACGATGTGGGCCGGTCGGATAAGTCACTAGCAAACGAGAGTCGAGAGTCCCGGGCTGATTTTTAGTCCCAGTCCGCCCCTGTATCAAAGTCAACGTCAACTTTATTGTCAATCTTTCAGTTTGTGTGTACAGACAGAGAGATTGAAATACCGTTTCCCACAATCCCGAATATAAAAATACAAATATGTATAAAATATGTATATCCTATAGTATATATACACAATCAACAGACACTTTTATACATGTCCACAACAATCAATATACAAAATAACAGTCACTTCAATATCTGAAATGTTTTGACTCAACACCATTCATATCAGTATTGTTAATCTGTGACTTGCAACTCATTAATTTCAAATTGAAAAGAAGGCAAAAGTTAAAAAAAATTGGGTTAGTGATGATTTTTCCTTCCAATCCCTTCTTTCGTCAAAGCCCCCAGTTGGAAATGATAGGCTTGATAACCCGAATGGCTGCCAAGATAATGGCTACAGAGCAGTAACAGAAAACCCTTGTCAGTGTAAACACACGGCTGCTATCCAAACCACTGCTGCGTTTGGGCCGGAGCCGCCATTGACCGGCATAATCTGCTGAATAGATCTGCAGCTTGGCCCTGTCTGGCTGCTGTCTGGGTTCTGTGCACTTGGACAAAAGCGCCGGACACCTTGCCCACTGACAAAAGGCCTGACCCTAATCGGAGTGGACATGGCCTGCTGATGGAGCCTTTTTGAGCAATTGAACTTGGTCAATGAATCTTCGGGGACCTAATGAAACATAAGGGACAGGCAGTTTGAATCCAACACCGGGGCCAGCACCAAAGTGTTCTGTTTCTGTCCATCAGCCTCAGAACTAAACCATAATTACTTTTACGAATGCACGCATGTAAATTAAATGACTGCTTTATTTTATTTTCTATTTTATTATATTTGTTCTTATTTTTTTGTAATGTTATTATATTGTTCTTAAAATAGTTCTCTATCTGTGTTTTTTTATTTTACTTTTATGTATGCACCACAACACCAAGTCAAATTCCTCGTACGTGCCAACCTACCTGCTGATAAACCTGATTCTGATTCTGATGTGCCGGACCTGAGAAGGTTCTGATGATGTTGACCCTGTTGGCTAAATAATTGTTGTAGATGTTGATGTCTTTCATGTCATGGTGGAATTCAATTTTGGCCTTTGAAGGAGAAAATGAGTCTGATGTGGCGCCATTCTGTTGTTTTGTTTTCCTCCTGGAACATTGCGAGAAAGGCGAAACAGGCCTTAGTGTGTCTCTGGAGCAAACTGTTTGGGATGGAGGACATGCTGTTCTTCTTTGAAACGTTGAGGAAGGAGACTGGGTTCCTTTTAGAAAGCCCTTGGGGAATGTGTATGGGAAAACCTGTGTGGGCCACTGGAATCTCCTCAAAGAGAAGGAGTACAGCACGAGTGCTGACCTCACCACGGGAGAGAGGAACCGGTCTTTGTGATTAGAAATGCCACAGAAAAAGTGTGCATTGTTCGCAGCCTAACACGTTTTTTGTTCTTCTGGTCCTGTGATTCACCTACAAGGTCTCAGGATCACTGACCCCTTGTAGCTGGCTGCCTGAAATGCCTACACAAGTCCATGACACTATATTTCATTTACACTCTGTTGTTCTCAGATTGCTTGTTGTCGCAAAGTGTAACATCAGTTAGCAAAAGTGGAAAGTTTAAAAACGTAATGAATCTCAATCTTTTCATTTGTAAAGATCTGACTCTTCCTGAGTTTGATACTGTACATCACATGTGGCAAACTCAAGGCCCGGGGGCCAAATCAGGCCATTGGTGGATTTAATTTCGGCCCGCAGGATAATTTCTAATTCCTATTAGATCTGGCCCGGTGGTATATTGCACGCACACCTTCACTCCATCCTGAGGGTCTCCTCCGCTCAGAGCCTGACCCCAAACATTGATGACCTTGCACCCAAGATGAGACGCCAAGTATCTGAGCTAGCATCACAGAGCAGCACACTGAGTTCAATGGATGTTTCCTTCTGCACTTTCTCTCTCACGACAACCGGGCAGCTTCGTTTTTCTCTTTGAGGGAAATAGTTTTGTTGAAGCTGTTGTTGGCCTGTGGAGAAATGTAATCATAAGGAATGACTCTGGAAAAGCTGCAGATAGAGCCATAAGAAATGAATGCAACTGATTATTTAATGTTTCATGTTGTTTTTATAGGCAATACTTTAAGCTTTGTTAGTTCCAGGTTTAATATGTGCAATAAGTTAATTTCAATAAGTTTTGCAATAAACATTGAACCAGTTGAACCCTCGACTAGCACCGATTTTTTTATTTTGGCCCACTGTGTATTTGAGTTTGACCCCCCTGTACATAGATCAATAAAGGATGTTGACCTAATATCGTCATTGCTTACATTTTTACATTTGCCTTCAAACAACCCTACAACAATGCAACAATACTGAATGTAGAATATAATGTAAATGTTACATATAAAAATAGCAAAGGTATCATGAGACGATATCCATGGTGGGAGCTGCATGTAATCCGTCTGAAGTTTATAATAAGGAACAACAACTGTGTAAGGTCATTGTTTGTAAAATACCTTCCGCATAACCATAAGGCAAACTCAAAAACAACATAAACATCCATGCTTCTTGAACTGGACCACTACCATCTGGACCACAAATATAATATATATAGACATTTTATTGATTGGGATAAACCCCTTGAGATGCACCATCTCGTTTTCAAGGGGGTCCCGACAATAGCAACAACTTACAGACATACATAAACAAAAAGACAAAAAGCAAAACATGACACACAAGACAAACCACATACAATCTGTTAAGTGAAATTCAAGCAATGCACACAATCATTACAATTTGAGACAGTCAGCAAATCAGTTTCATCAATATCAGTTATAACAAGTACAGACCAGTTGAAGGTGAGATAACAATGCATGTTTAAATAAACCCAATGATGACAGAGATCTAATAGCAGCAGGTAAAGTATTCCAGTCAGTTGGCGCTTTGAACATGAACGCTCTTCTGCCAATCAATTTTTTTGCAGAGGGGACAGAGAAATAAATCTGAACAGAATGTCTAACTTGGTGAATTGGTGAGTAGGGTGCAAAATACTGCTTTAAATAAGGGGGATAGTTAAGATAAATGCATTTAAATATCAGCTGGAGCCAATGCATGTGTCTTCTTACATTTAAAGAAGGCCATTTAAGTTGGTTATACTTTGTGCAGTGATGTGTACGAAAAGTACAACCAAGAACAAATCTGCATGGTCTGTTGTAGGCTATGTTGAGTGGAGCAAGATCTGATTTATGTGCATTTTGGTAGAAAACATCACAATAGTCCAAGCAATTCTCTTTCGGACACTGAGCGTAAAACAATTGCGAGAGCGGTGTAAAACACTGATTCCGTAATTGACTTTTTGTATTACATGCTTATATGTAGTTTAAATGAAAGTTCAGAGTCTAGCCATACACCAAGATATTTAAAGCTATCAACTTTATGCAGAGAAGTGCCATCCTTACATGTTATTACTACATTAGGTTTGGATTTGAGCCTCTGCCTGTTACCAAAGACCATGGTATAAGATTTTGTTTTGTTAAGCAGTAGTTTATTGTGTGATAGCCAGTCCTGTAAGATATTAAATTCCGATTGGAGAGAGATCTGAATTTGTGAAAAATCTGATTTGGATGTATATATGACAGTGTCATCAGCATAAAGGTGAGTACAACAATTAATGAGACAAGAAGATAAATCATTTATGTAAATAGAGAACAGAAGTGGGCCCAGAGTTGTTCCTTGGGGTACACCCTTTTGTTGGATCAACAGGTCAGACTATTTTCCATTAACAACCACACATTGCTTTCTACTGTGAAGGTACGAGTTAAACCATAACACTGTATTAATAGAAAGGCCAATGCCGTGAAGTTTATCCAAGAGCAGATCATAAGGAATGACTCTGGAAAAGCTGCAGATAGAGCCATAAGAAATGAATGCAACTGATTATTTAATGTTTAATGTTGTTTTTATAGGCAATACTTTAAGCTTTGTTAGTTTCAGGTTTAATATGTGCAATAAGTTCATTTCAATAAGTTTTGCAATAAACATTGAACCAGTTGAACCCTCGACTAGCACCGATTTTTTTATTTTGGCCCACTGTGTATTTGAGTTTGACCCCCCTGTACATAGATCAATAAAGGATGTTGACCTAATATCGTCATTGCTTACATGTTTACATTTGCCTTCAAACAACCCTACAACAATGCAACAATACTGAATGTAGAATATAATGTAAATGTTACATATCAAAATAGCAAAGGTCTCATGAGACGATATCCATGGTGGGAGCTGCATGTAATCAGTCTGAAGTTTATAATAAGGAACAACAACTGTGTAAGTTCATTGTTTGTAAAATACCTTCCGCATAACCATAAGGCAAACTCAAAAACAACATAAACATCCATGCTTCTTGAACTGGACCACTACCATCTGGACCAAAAATATAATAATTCAAATAACGGAATAATTCATGTTTTAATCTTTTATGTATTTATTTTTACTTTATTTTTGCTCTCAAAAGTATGGCTTTCAAAAGTAAAATAAAAGTTCAAGTGAAAATAACAAGAAGAAGTCCCTTTTAATTATGATTAAAATATATACAAATGCCAGAACAAATCATAATGACTAAAAAGAATAATAAAGAATGACATATGTAAAGTTGTAATTGGAAGAAATTATAAACGGAAATTGCAAGACCATTTATTGTGAAAAATCTTACACTTATTATTTTTCGCGTTTGGTATGGTATGTCCCTAGCGAGTCTCCTTACATGTTGTCAACAGTGTGGTTTCCATGGAGACTAAAGTCAACCTCTGGACGCGAATGGATATTTCGACATGTTTTGCCTGCTCGGACATGTTAAACTAATCTACATGTTCTTTAAATTAAGAGCAGTTGTATTCATTATCGATTACAATAGAACCTAGAGGTAACTTCTAATGTTGGTAAACAAATGTAAGAGTTGAATCCCAAGAATCGCATCGACATTTTAAATGGATGCTAATGAGCATTATTGTGTCACACACACAGAAATGTTTGAGCTAACGATACAACGTAATGTTATCAATAATACGGATGAAACTAAAGAGGAACAGGAGGGGTTTTCATCTCAAGTAGACACGGTAAGTCTGCTTAGTCCTGAGCACTTACACTTATTCATTCAGCCTAAAACCCTTTAATTAGACGAAATTAGTGAAATTGCTAATTAGGCTAAATGTAGCTAATTGCTGGTAGCAGCTAACTAGCTTATTAGTACTGTATCAACGTTTTTAAGTTGAATGGTGGGTTTAAATATTTGTATTATGACCTACGTTTCGATGTTTAGGTAGATACAATACTAAATATCAGCGATGTAAAGTAAATAGATTTACTCAAATAATTAAGTACAATTTTGAGATACCAATTCTTTACTTGAGTATTTTAAACGTTTGCTATACTTTGTACTTCTACTCTATCCAGTCTATTTACTTGGTTTTGACAGAGCACATTTGTCTTTATTTAATAGTCTTTATTCAATGAGTTATAATGTAGTGTAATACAATAGTTAAAGGCCTAGTTAAAGCTTAAGGTACTTTTCTTGATTTTGCTTCTTCATACTTTCTACCCCACTTCAATTCAGAGGTAAATTGTGTTCTTTTACTAATCAACTCTTAAATCAGACTTTAGTTACACCTGGAGTAAATTCCCAATCTGCACAATGACTACTTTTACTTTAGGTACTTTAACTATATTTTGATGCTGATACTTTTCTACTTTTACTTGAGAATCATTTTGAATGCAGGACTTTTACTTGTAACAGAGTATTTTATACACTCTGATACTTCTACTTTTACTCAAGTACATGATCTGAGTACTTCTTCCACCTCTGCTAAATAACCAGTTACATTACATTACATTGCATTTAGCTGACGCTTTTATCCAAAGCGACTTACAATAAGTGCATTCGACTAAGAAGATACACTTAGTTAGGAAACTAACATTCCTTAACTTTATGACAACAGGACTCGGATGACTTCCCCCAATGTCTGCTCAGCTACTTCGAAACCTCCAAACGCAGAGCAGCAGTTTGTGAGAAGCTCATCCTTCAGGAACTTGAAGGTATGTTTGATAGGGTAGATGTGGCTCAGTGGAGAGTGTGCTGGACTTCAAATAAGGGGGTAGCAAGTTCGAGTCCCACTGCAGTCAGCATGTCGTTGTGTCCCTGAGACACTTCACCGCAAATTGCTCCTGTGGGGATTGCCCACAGTACTGAATGTATGTAAGTCGCTTTTGATAAAAGCGTCTAACAAGTGACATGTAATGTAATGATAGCAGTGGTGGGAAGTAACCAAGTACATCTACTCAAGTATTTTTACTAAAGTTCTAATTTAAGGTACTTTACTTAAATATTTTTCTTTTCATGTCACTTCCATGCCACATGTACGTTCTACGTCACTACACCTACATATACAGCTTTAGTGACTTTACTTATTAGGGAAGATTTTAACCAGATTTTCTGCTTTTTTTATTTATTTAATACTTTAAGAACATTTTTCTGATTATACTTACTTTTGCTTTATGTACTTTTTTCAATTCAGGGCTTTTACAGTGTGATTTTATTACTTTTAATTATGCAAAGGATTTGAATTCTTCCCCAAACACTGAATTAGTATGCATATCATTCAGTATTATGCTTCTACAGGCATAGCTGCTAAATAACTTGCCTAACATGCTCACTTTCATGATTCAGTTAACTGTTGTGGTTTTCTTAATATGTACAATAACAACGCCTCAAAAATAATACCATGTGTGAGATAATGGATCATCTGTGTTTTCTTATTGCATCACAGACATGACTGCATCACATCACACTGAGCACATGATGCACTTTCCTATTCAACCCCAACAGGATACAATGAAACTAAAGGAGCAGGTAACTGTCTCTTCAAATGTTTCATCAATGACACATCCAAAGTACACAAGTTTTGGCAAACGCCTCTAAAGTTCTGATGTATTTGATGCAGGTCATTTGTGACTCAGACAACCAGCAGAACGACTCTCCCACTGACACCCGCCTCCTTCCTGCAGAGACAGAAGCTCTTTTCATTTACGATGTGTCGGTGTGTCCCGACAATGAAGGTGCGGTACATGCGAAAGTGAAAATGTAATAACACAGTGCAGAATGAACGCTACAGGGTGTCACAAGTCTCACATTCAAAGGTATTCTATTGCAAACTTAACAAATGTACAGTCAAAGCCAAAGTGGGGGGTGATCAGAGTAATCTTTATGTTTGTTTTCCTGTACGTATTATCACAAGCAAAGGCATACAGATATTGGCAAGACTTTTGAATAACACTTAATAAAAAGTCTGATGCATAAAGACATTAACATTTAAGCACCCAATTAATTATGCATGAAATCTGAGTGACAGCAGGGACATTCAAAGTAAAGACATCTTGTGTTATGTAAATGAATGTATTTAATTGCAAAGATGTAAAAGAGATGAATACTAGATAACATCCATGTCCCCTCTTTATGCAATGTGGAGGTCTTGTTGAAGGGTTCATGTTGTATTAAAACGTCTGTGGCAATACAACAGTTTCTCACAAGAGGTCACTGTTGTCATATTTTTTGCTCATTAATTTCTGTAGGGAGTTAGTGACAATGAGGTTTTTCAGACAGAGAAAGTGGTATAGTGTTAACAACGTTGGTCTAGTTATTACAACATTTGGATAGAATATTCCTGCATACATATTTCTTTAGGCAGTTCGCTGCTCTGTTTTCCTCCTTGCTAGTGGAACTATTAACCCTTGTGTTCGAAAGCTGTTACCCTTCATGGTGTTCGCGGGTACATTTTGACCCATGATTTATCTCAGTCCAAAACACACAAAAAATGACTATCATCCAATATTGTTTGAACTACATCAACTTATAATGCATTCATAACCGTACAATCCTGTTGTAATGTAATGTTATGGCCCCAAACACATTACACCACATATTGCACACGTGCATGTTCAGGTTCAAGTGTTAGTGTACATATTCTTTGAGAAAGGTGGAGTTCCCGTGGGGGGAGGGGGGCAGAGGGAGGGGAGACCAGGTGCATGTTGTGAACAATTATTGTTACAGTGGATGAAGAAGGCGGGGGAGTGGTGTCTAAAGTCAAAGATGAATCTTGATTGGGCCAAATTTGACCCCGAGTCACTCACAACAATTCTGCTGGGTCTCCCCAGACCCCAACACCAAATTATACACTTTTTTTTTTTAGATTGATTGATTGATTGAAAAGTTTATTAACAGCTTGTATATTGGGTACAGTACAGTACAGCTCAAAACATACAATTGTTAAGGGGATGCAGACCAGAGAAAGACTTTCGTCTTGTTTACATCAGGGTCCCCCATTTCCAATTCCTCATATCATTTAAGACACGTAAGACATATTTGACATACAGATGGGTTATTTACAATTTACATACAGGTGGTTTTTTACATACAGATTTCTTATTTACAATTTTCATTTTAGATTTCGTTCTAATACATCCTCACCGGACATTTAAGACCAACCAAGTCTACAGATATACAGTTAGTAACAGAGTCTAAAATGCGAGTACGGTATATACATAGATGGGGGGGGGGAAGCTGTCCATTGTACGACAGGTTGAGATTTGTACCATTACTAGAGACCTTCAGACTTGGCTAAAATTGTAAAAATCAGTTTTGTAGTGTTTATATATCTGCTGTGGAGGATATCATGAAGCCTTGATCCGATACAAAAAACTAGAGCGTAGTTATTATATAACTTTAACTTGAAACGGGTCACGGGAGTCCCAAACACAATGTAAGGGTTAATAAAGCATTTTCTTTTTTTGACTCGTCACAGGAGATTACGCAGAGAAGGAGAATCGTTTGGCGTTGGAATACGAGGCAGAGCGAGAGATAGAACGCTGTGAGGAGAGGAAGAAGGAGGAGCAGAGGAGACGAATAGAAAGAGACTTCCAGATGGAGCTGAAGAAGATAATGGAGGCGGAGAAGGTTCGTCACTGTGGACTTACTATACTCAACAGATGTAGGTTTGGTTTCAGGTTAGCAAATGTGTAATCCCCCACTGTAGTGATTTGTCTCCTATATATATATTATTAATACAAATAAATACAATAAACCAAGTTCTTTAGATATATCTAATAGTAAATGTATTAATTAGGGAATCAGACAACGTAAGGAAACTGCTGCCTTAGTCGATGGCTGCTGAGACAGAAACGGCCTCGTTGCCTTTAAATTCAAGTATTCTGCTACGGTGGGAGAGGAATGAATAATAATCAGCAAAGACAACAATATATATTTAAAGAAAGATGAATCTTGCTGTGGAAAGAACAATATCAATGATATTCTAATCTAAATTGTCATTTATTTATTTCTTCATGTTTATTTCCTGATTATTACTCTCTGTATTCGCTGAAGCTCCAGCAGAAGGAACTTGAGTTGATGGAGAAGAGAGCTCAGGAAAAACTGGAGCAGGAGATGATGCTTCAGCGGGTAAGTCGGTCAATATGCTAGTGATGGCAGTTTGACACCGAAGCTTCGATACGTGCTTCAAACCCTGGACTTCCTATTCTATAGAAGCAGTGCTTCGAAGCTTGCTTCAAATCACGTGACATATGACGTCCGAAGCAGCAACTGCTTCACTTCCTGAATGAATCAACTCACTGGTTCACGGTCCAATCATGCGACTCAATGCACTGCCTCGTCTCGATTCTGACAGGTTGAAACAGTTTTGAATTTGAGCGCTTCAACACTTTATAACCACTCTAAACAATGCGCAATGTGTGGGTTGTCGTCGTAGTTTGCGTTGTTGCTGTTGAGTTGTTGTTGGTATTGCATTTGAATTGGATCATCATAGAGCAAGCCAGGAAGAAAGATAGGTCGGGAGACGAAATGTGGAGAAGTTGTGAAGGAAAAGACAATTATCAGTATTAAAAAAAGATGTCAACAGTTTAAAGAATAGATAGCTCAGCGGATAGAGCCGGCGGCCCGCGTGCGGCGACGTCCTCCGAGCAACTGGTTCAAATCCTGGAATGGATGAACTTTTAAACATTGCCCACTTTTCAACTTTAATACTATAACTGATAAAAGGCCCTCTCCGGCCAGAACAAATGCCTTTTAGAAAAATACAAAATAAAAAGAATAACGTAGGCTACCTCAAGAACTTTGAGTGTTCCCCATCCCACATAATCACCCCCTGCCATCATTACACAAGCACACCCAACCAATGCCACATGTTCCAGCACTCTCTTCTCAATTCTCAATTATCAATCTTTAATTGCAAATAGAACATGATATTCAGTCTTAGTGTGTGTGTGTGTGTGTCGAATATCTTTCAAGGCAAAGATACGTTAAACCCACGGCAGCCTTGCACTTCGCCAGGAGAGGTCGCTGTAACTGAAGCTTCGAGAAATGAACCTATTTTCGAAACAATTGTCCAAGTGGTTCGATGCTTCATTCAAAGCTTCCTTTGCCATCACTACAATATGGTGTTTTATGAAATGTATGTATATATTCATTGAATGCAATTGCAACTCAATGTTTCATTTGAAATGGGTCAACTGGCTTTGTTGTAACTCTGTTGACTCTCTTTAGGAGGTGATCCGAAACTTACAGAGACGAGTGGAGGACGAGAGGAGGATGAGGGAAGAGGGGCAGAAGAGGATAAAGGACGAGGAAGACAAGAGGACAAGAAAGGAGGATGAGATTAGAAGGAAGAAAGATGAAGAGTGGCGAGAAAAGAGGGAACAGGAACCTATGAGAAGAGAGGAAGAGGTGAGGGTTACCACAGAGGAGGAAAGGATTACAAAAAGAAAAGTAGAGGATGTTCCGATGAAGAAGAAGAAGAAGAAGAAGAGGGATAACATAGAACTTGAAGGTGAAGAAATAAAACCTGAGGAGAGGAAGAACAAGGAAGAAAAGGCTAGGGATGAGGAGGCAAGGAAGAAGGAGACGTTGAAGGAAGTTGTTAGCATAAAGGGAGGGGGGGAAAGAAATATGAAGGAAGACATAATAACATTTGAAGAGGATGAGATGAGGAAAGAGGAAGGACGGCAAAGGGAGAGGAGACAGGAGGAAGAGAGGAGACAGGAGGAAGAGAGGAGACAGGAAGAGAGGAGACAGGAGGAAGAGATGAGACAGGAGGAAGAGAGGAGACAGGAGGAAGAGAGGAGACAGGAGGAAGAGAGGAGACAGAAAGAGAGGAGACAGGAAGAGATAAGACGGGAGGAAGAGAGGAGACAGGAAGAAGAGAGGAGACAGGAGGAAGAGAAGAGACAGGAAGAAGAGAGGAGACAGGAAGAGAGGAGACAGGAAGAAGAGAGGAGACAGGAGGAAGAGAGGAGACTGGAGGAAGAGAGGAGACTGGAGGAAGAGAGAAGACAGGAGGAAGAGAGGAGACAGGAAGAAGAGAGGAGACAGGAGGAAGAGAGGAGACAGGAGGAAGAGAGGAGACAGGAGGAAGAGAGGAGACAGGAGGAAGAGAGGAGACAGGAGGAAGGGAGGAGACAGGAAGAAGAGAGGAGACAGGAAGAAGAGAGGAGACAGGAGGAAGAGAGGAGACAGGAGGAAGAGAGGAGACAGGAGGAAGATGAAGTAGTCTGTAAAGGGTATGATGTGGACAAAGGAAAGATGGAGAGAAAAGGAGATGAGAGAAAAAGTGTAGAAGCAGAGAAGGAGCTAAAGGAGGAAGCGGTGGGAGAAAACCAGATAACGGCTAACCAGGAAATAGGACTCAAAGAAAAGCAGCAGAGTGAACAGAGAGTGGTGCACCATGGGAAAAAGGAGGAGCAAGTGGTGAAACCAAATGAGCTGCACGCAAAAAGCAAAATGGGTCAACGTGAGAAAAAGAATATGGATGAAAGGGAAACATCCACTTCCTGGACTTCCTCTGGTCCTTCACACAGCGAGTCTCCCATCAGTGCTGACACCGTACCACAGCTACATGAAGAAGTGAGCATCGATCAGACCTCCATGGATAAAGCCAGGCCTTCCACTGCGTCTGTGTTTCCCTCTGAGAGCCTCCCAGAGCTCACAGAGGGGAGGAGGCTGGACTGGATGAAGGACTGCATCCCCTGGTCCAAACTCTCCCTGCAGAACCGGAGGAAGCAGAGAGGGTCTGTGCGCAGAGGAAGAGGGCCGAGGGGGGTCAGCAGTCTGCCTCCAATCTGCCCCGACTCTCTGCTGAGGGCCACAGGCTGGAAGTCCCTGCTGGAGGTAGGATCTGCAGTACAGACGCTTCCAACATGTTTATGTCACAATATGATGAAGGATGGAGTCGTTTGAGAGCTAATATCTAAACCCTATCTACCCTAACATCTCTAACCCTAACATCTCTAACCCTAACATCTCTAACCCTAATCTCTAACCCTAACATCTCTAACCCTAACATCTCTAACCCTAACATCTCTAACCCTAACATCTCTAACCCTAACATCTCTAACCCTAACATCTCTAACCCCCTAACATCTCTAACCATCTCTAACCCTAACATCTCTAACCCTAACATCTCTAACCCTAACATCTCTAACCCTAACATCTCTAACCATCTCTAACCCTAACATCTCTAACCCTAACATCTCTAACCATCTCTAACCCTAACATCTCTAACCATCTCTAACCCTAACATCTCTAACCCTAACATCTCTAACCCTAACATCTCTAACCCCCTAACCCTAACATCCCTAACGTCTCTAACCCCTAACCCTAACATCCCTAACATCTCTAACCCTAACATCTCTAACCCTAACATTAACATCTCTAACCCTAACATCTCTAACCCTAACATCTCTAACCCTAACCTTAAAGGTGGGGTAGGTAAGTTTGAGAAACCGGCTCGAGATACACTTGTTGTTATATTCCATGGAATGCTCTTAACATCCCGATAGCAATGAATATCTGAAGTGCTTTGACAAAAAATCCATACAAAAAATGTCATCTGTGGAAGCCGTGGCGCTGTAAAAAGCACGACCAATCATCTGAGCCGGCCCGGCTAAAGTAACTGGATGGCCTACCTGCCTGTCAGCCTTCCATCTGTGCACAAACTTAGCTCGTGCCCTCATTGGTCATGTGCGCGTTCGTGTGTGTTGGAGGAGGGGCTCTGTGAGGAAGTGGCAGATTATTTCCGGCTGTGTATTTTCAAATTCTAGCGCACTCGAGCTGGTTTCTCCAAAATTACCTACCCCACCTTTAATATCCCTAACCCTAACATCTCTAACCCTAACGTCTCTAACATCTCTAACCCTAACCCTAATTAACCTGCAGTGCCAATACTCTCATGGGGATTTAAAAAAACTAAATAATGTCTTTCTCAGAACTGTATTCTCGTAAAACAAATAATACTTGACACAACTCATCATTTTAGGTTATTGAACTAGATAAGATCATGTACCAAAGCTATATTATAGTTTACAAATTGTAGGTTTAGACTTTGAGTCATCAAATAATCTCCTACTTCCCCCCCCCCCCCCTAATTGTTCAATCTTTTGTTCTATAAAATATAAAATAATTGTTCATCATTTATAAATTGAAGTGTATATCTTTAAATGTCCTGTTTTGATTATTCATGAACCCAAAGATACTTGCCGGAAATCACCATATGTGAGAGGCTGAAAAAAGCTATTTCTGCCATTTGGACTTGAAAATAACTCTAAGGAATAATCCAAATAGTATCCAACAGTGAACCTCTGAGCCCTGAAGCATCCTCTCCTCTCTTCAGGTGACCTCAGTGACTCTGGAGGATTTACCCGGCTGCAGCGTGTCCTCTCTCAGTCAGTGCACTCGACTCCAGTCCCTCACCCTCAGACGCTGCGGCCTCAAATCTCTGGAGGGCCTCAACCAGCTCACACAGCTCTGCTACATCGATGTGCAGGTGGATATAGAATAGAATCCTTTATTGTCATTATACAGGTACGATGAGATGAGTAGAGCTGCTCCTTTTTTTAAGGACAACATACAAACAACAAGCATTCATACTTCAATATGCAGATAGAGTTAAAGTGCAGGGATATATCGGTTTAAGTCAAATAAATATGTTTGAATGTGTATACAAATATATATATATATATATATATCACTCCTCCATATATGACATTATTTCACTCGTATGTGCAGATCTTGATTTAAATATAATTATCTTTCTGAAAATAAAAAGCAATTAATCCACGTTTTGTTGCGTCATAACATTTCACAGGAAAATGACATCTCATTTGTCGACTGTGAAAATATGACGAGTTTACGAGTTCTTCGACTCGGCCACAACAAGCTGACGTCCATCCATGGTTTGACTGGGGCGGAGAATGTGGACGTCCTCGACCTCTCGAACAACTCCATCACCCGCATTGGTGAGAACTGTTGTTTTATCCCCAATCAATCATTTACTTTGACATGAAGTTGTATAAATAATATAAATTGTGTCACATCTGAGGTCTAACTCAAGTCTGCAATACTCCACCAGAGGGCAGCATCTATCTTCTCCTTTAAGCCTGGACTCATTAACTCTTCTGCAATGTGCATTGAAAATGATTTATTTACTGAAGTCAACTTGAGCCCTGGGGCTTAATCTATAAGAAAACACATTCAATTGTATATTCAGCTACTGTAACAGAGGGCTATTGTTAAAACCGAATCCTATAGGAGGGTCTTTGAATGAATTTTTAAAGGGGACCTATCATGCAAAATGCACTTTTTTGTCACAATCTGCTTTCTCACTCACCTATTTTCTGCATTAACATTCCTTAGTCACCTCGTAGTCACACCCTGTCTCTCTCTCACTCTGTTACACCCATCAGCTCCGTTAGTATTTAGGCCCACTTCACCTTCACCTCAGTGCCAGATCGTACTTTGCAGCATGCCAGTCTTTCCCGCATTACCCTCCAGATTGCTCTCCCGGTTTCGACCCTGCCTGTTCCTGACCAGCCTGCCTCGCCTGCTCCCTGACCCGTTCTGTGCCTACGACTCCCGTCCTGCTGTCTCCTGGAACCCTCGCCTGTCCCCGACCAGCCCTTTGCCTACTCTCTGCCGTGTTGTCTTCTACCAGCCTGTTGCCTTCAATAAAGCTGGTTACCGACTATCTCTGGTTTCCCGTGTTCTGCATTTTGGTCCTCAGCTCGTTTGTGACAGAACGATCTGGCCAGAAATGGACCAAGCAAACACCGGGTCTCCTAGAGACCGCTTTGAGAGGGTTGAGGATGCCATCCAAAGACAGGAGGTCAGAATAGCTACCTTAGCTACCGAGACCCACCAGGCAACCTCAACCCAGGGACAAACGCTGGCTTACCTTACCTCCCAGATGCAACAGATGGCCGCCACCGTACAACAGCTAGCCGCTACCATGGCTGCTACCGTCCCTCCGCCCGCAGCTCCGATGCTCGCTCCAGCCCCTGGGTCGACGGGATACGCTCCGGAGCCTCGTGTGGGAACGCCGGAACGCTACGCTGGTGAGCCGGAGGGATGCAGTCCTTTTCTCACAAACTGTTCCATATTGTTTTCACTGCAGCCACACACCTTCGCCTCCGAGGCGGCTCGGGTAGCTTTCACCGTTAATCATCTGACGGGGAGAGCCCGTTTATGGGGAACTGCTGAGTGGGAGCAGCAGACACCAGCCTGCGCCTCGTTTGCTGCATTTTCCGCGGAGATGCGGAAGGTGTTCGGTCCCGTTCGTCTGGGTCCCGACGCTGCTGGAGGCCTGCTGAGTTTGTGCCAGGGTTCCGGCACGGTGGTGGATTACGCTATTGACTTCCGCACCAGCAGCCGTCGCAGTAGCTGGAATGAGCCGGCGCAGTGTGACGCATATCTGAGAGGATTAGCGGATTATATGAGAGATGAGCTGGTTTCCTATGATCTCCCTGCTTCCTTGGATGGGTTGATAGAGCTCACCTCTCGGATTGACGGACGAATCCAGACCCGGAGAGGAGAGCAACAGACGCGAGCAGCGGCTCGCCGCTCGCGACAACAACTTCCGGTTTCCGGGAGATTTCGACTTCCGGGTTCGACGGAGAATTCCCATTCCTACTCTGACTCACGGTACGAGGTCGAGCCCATGCAAGTGGGTCGTACCAGTCTTACCTCTGAGGAGAGGGAATTACGTCGGAGAGGTAAAAGACAGAGCTCATCAGTAATGGGGAGTATACTGGTGGGTCAAACCTCTGAGCTGATTCCCAATCTAAGACCCTTGTGCCATGCTCGACTCCTCCTGACAGGCAAATCTCAGGCTCTGGCTGTTTTTATCGACTCCGGATCAGATGTTAGCATCATTGACGAGGAGCTCGCACTACAGCTGGGCATCCAACAGGTTCGGCTGCTCCAGCCGGTACCGGCTAATGCTTTGGATGGTCACCTGCTGGGAACAGTGACACACCAGACGACACCGGTCCATATGCTCATGTCGGGGAACCACCATGAGACAATCCAGTTTCATGTGCTACGGTCCCCCCAAATCCCTCTGATTTTGGGTTATCCGTGGCTCCGCCGCCACAACCCGAACATTGACTGGGCAACTGGGTCCATCCTAGGTTGGAGTTCCTCCTGTCATCAGGTTTGCCTCAAGCAGGCCGCCGCACCTCAACTATCTGTGGATATGACCTGGTTCCGGATGTCACAGGGGTTCCGGCTGAATATTTGGACTTTAAGGAGGTTTTTAGCAAGGCTAAGGCGACATCTCTCCCACCTCATCGGCCCTATGACTGCGCCATTGAGCTACATCCAGGCGCAGTCCCACCCAAGGCCCGGTTGTACTCGCTTTCGGCACCGGAGAGGAAGTCCATGGAGACTTACGTCAATGACTCTCTGGCTGCGGGAATTATTCGTCCTTCCACATCACCCGCAGGAGCAGGGTTTTTTTTTGTGGCGAAGAAGGACAAGACCCTGAGACCCTGCATCGACTATCGAGGTCTGAACGACGTCACGGTGAAGAATCGTTACCCCTTGCCACTCATCTCGTCAGCATTCGAGTTATTACAGGGGGCTACAATCTTCACTAAGCTGGATCTAAGAAACGCTTATCACCTGGTACGAATCCGGGAGGGGGACGAATGGAAGACCGCCTTCAACACCTCTTCGGGACATTACGAGTACCTGGTGATGCCATTTGGACTTACCAACGCCCCGGCAGTTTTCCAAGCGTTGGTGAACGACGTACTCCGGGACATGTTGGATCGTTATGTTTTTGTTTATCTGGACGACATTTTGATTTTTTCTAAGAACCTCAAGGAGCACGTCCATCATGTCCAGACAGTCCTCCAGAGACTTCTGGAGAACTCGCTGTTCGTCAAGACGGAGAAGTGCGAGTTTCACACTTCTTCGGTCGCCTTTCTTGGCTACATCGTGGGTCAAGGAAGTGTGGAGATGGATCCTTCTAAGGTTTCTGCAGTTACCTCGTGGCGGGTCCCTGATTCCCGGAAGGAGCTGCAGCGTTTCCTGGGATTCGCCAACTTTTACAGACGGTTCATCCGTGGCTACAGCACCGTGGCCGCCCCGCTCACCGCCCTGACCTCATCCAAGGTGACGTTCCGATGGTCCCCTGCAGCCGAGGAGGCTTTTCAGGACCTCAAGGGCCGGTTTACGTCAGCTCCTATCCTGCAAGTACCAGACCCCGCTGGTCAGTTGGTGGTGGAGGTGGATGCTTCTGACGTAGGGGTGGGGGCCATCCTGTCGCAACGTTCTGGTGAGAACCAGAAGCTCCACCCCTGTGCTTTCTTTTCGAGGAGATTGAGTCCGGCGGAGAGAAACTATGACGTGGGGAATCGAGAGCTTCTAGCAGTCAAGTTGGCGTTGGAGGAGTGGCGACACTGGCTTGAGGGGACAGAACAACCATTTCAGGTATGGACCGACCATAAGAACCTGGAATACATCAGGTCGGCACAGAGACTGAATTCTCGGCAAGCCAGGTGGTCGTTATTTTTCACCCGGTTTAATTTTTTTCTCTCCTACCGCCCGGGCTCCCGCAACGTGAAGGCCGACGCTTTGTCCCGGCAGTTCGGGAGGGAGGGAGACACCCGGGGTATTCCGGACACTATTCTTCCTGCTCCTCGAGTGATCGGCGTCCTCGCTTGGGAGATTGAGGAGAGGGTTAAGACCGCTTTGGTGGACCAACCCGGTCCTAGTTCTTGTCCTCTTAACCGCTTGTTTGTGCCTCAGGTTTTGAGGGCTGAGGTGCTTCAGTGGGCTCATAGCTCCAGACTTTCCTGCCACCCTGGAATTCAACGTACCAAGGGGATGGTCCTACAACGGTTCTGGTGGGCCACGCTGGAGGCTGACACCCGGGAGTTTGTGAACGCCTGTCCTGTGTGCAATCGGCACAAACCATCTCACCAAGCGCCAGCTGGCCTCCTTCATCCATTACCGGTCCCACGTCGCCCTTGGTCACATATTTCATTGGACTTTGTGACTGGTCTACCACCGTCCCACGGACATACTGCCATCTTGACGGTGGTAGATCGGTTTAGTAAGATGGCTCATTTCATACCCCTGCCTAAGATCCCGTCAGCTAAGGAGACGGCAGAACTGATTCTTCTCCACGTGTTTCGCATTCACGGACTGGCGACTGATGTGGTTTCCGACCGGGGGCCCCAATTCACCTCTGTGTTTTGGAGGGAGTTTTGTGAACTGATCGGGGCGACGGTTAGTCTCACCTCCGGTTTCCACCCACAGGCCAATGGCCAGACCGAACGGAAGAATCAGGAGATGGAGACCACTCTCCGCTGCATGGCTTCCGATCATCCCACGACCTGGTCAAAACAACTCCTGTGGGTGGAGTATGCCCACAACACCCTCATCAGTTCCGCTACTGGTCTTTCCCCTTTTCAGTGTGCATACGGTTTTCAACCCCCATTGTTCTCTGCATTGGAGAAGGAGGTTACCTGTCCGTCTGTCCAGGCTTTCATCCGACGTTGTCGGAGGACTTGGAGGCAGGCTCGAACAACTCTGCTTCAGTCTGCTAAACGGTACGCCACATCAGCGAACCGCCGACGAACCAAGGCACCTGTGTACCAGGTAGGCCAGAGGGTGTGGCTTTCCACTCAGAACATTCCCCTTCGGATGGAGTCTAAGAAGTTAGCGCCCAGGTTTATTGGACCCTTCAAGATTGTCAAGGTCATTAATCCTGCAGCAGTTCGACTGAGTTTGCCCCGGAACATGAAGATCCATCCCACCTTCCACGTTTCTAGGATTAAGCCTGTCCGGGAGAGTACTATGATTTCCGCCGCCCCTCCACCACCACCCCCTAGGATGATCGATGGGGGCCCTACCTACACCCTTCGTCGTCTACTCCGTTCCCGTCGCAGAGGAAGAGGGGTTCAATATTTGGTGGACTGGGAGGGCTATGGTCCTGAAGAAAGGCAGTGGATTCCTGCTCGGCATATCCTCAACCCTCAACTCATCCGAGACTTCCACCTGCGTTACCCGGAGCAGCCTTCCAGGACCCACGCTCAACCAGGCGTTAAGCGGGGGGGTACTAGTCCGCGACGGATCAGAGGCTTCATCGAGGAGGAGGGGGAAGCATCATCAGGCGAGGAGGACGAGGATTTCCAGGAGGGAGAGGCCGAGAGAGCATTCTCAGATGAGTACTGACCTTCCCATACCTCCACCTTCCACCCGGTGTCTGTAGGGGTTTTTCTTCTTGATAGATATTTCTTAGACGTCTGGAGCCGTCCATTAAGGGGGGGGTTCTGTCACAATCTGCTTTCTCACTCACCTATTTTCTGCATTAACATTCCTTAGTCACCTGGTAGTCACACCCTGTCTCTCTCTCACTCTGTTACACCCATCAGCTCCGTTAGTATTTAGGCCCACTTCACCTTCACCTCAGTGCCAGATCGTACTTTGCAGCATGCCAGTCTTTCCCACATTACCCTCCAGATTGCTCTCCCGGTTTCGACCCTGCCTGTTCCTGACCAGCCTGCCTCGCCTGCTCCCTGACCCGTTCTGTGCCTACGACTCCCGTCCTGCTGTCTCCTGGAACCCTCGCCTGTCCCCGACCAGCCCTTTGCCTACTCTCTGCCGTGTTGTCTTCTACCAGCCTGTTGCCTTCAATAAAGCTGGTTACCGACTATCTCTGGTTTCCCGTGTTCTGCATTTTGGTCCTCAGCTCGTTTGTGACATTTTTGATGTCTTTTATACATAAATATGTGTCCCCGGTGTGTCGGGGAACTCCCATAGCGTCAGAAAATAACCCTCTCTTTTCCTCCGTACCCAAATCTCTAAAAATGGGGCTGATCCAGATTTGCGTCCGATATGACGTAATATCTGAAATGTGGACCCACGGCCCAATCAGAAAGCTGCTATCAGAAACAATGCCCGACTGTTTTGGACGTAATATGGTCGGTGTTTACATTAGCATCGCTAACACTCAGAGCTAACCTGTACTGGAGAGCATGTGTGTGAAGAAGCAGGAAGTAAATGGGAACTCACCTTGTGGTATAACCGGCAAGAGAGAAAGCCTTTGAGCTCCAGACTGTTTCAGAGAGAATCCTTGATAATCCATGATATGGCGTTTCATCACGGCAGCATTTAGTTTAGACAGTAGCTGCCGGGTCCCGCATGAGCTCAGACCCCTGCTTTTTTTTTTAATCAATTTTTTAATTGTATTTATACCCCAAATCAGCACTTTAGAAACAGGAAGTGAAATAGAGGGATATGAGGCGTGGCTAGAATGGGTGATCTGTTTGGTATTTTGAGCAAAACACTTCATAGACATGTTTTTTATATATTTTTATATATCTGAGACCTATGCTATTGCCTAAAAATAGCATGATAGGTGACCATAGCTGTTTCTCAATCTGAAGCCGATAAATGTCTTCCCCAGCTGGTCTGGAGTCGATGAAGAGACTGCAGCGGTTATCATTGGATCACAACCAGCTGATCAGCACCAGAGGACTGAGGGACGTCTACACGCTGCTGCACCTGAACTGCTCTCACAACCACCTGGTGACGGTGGAGGGTCTGGAGAACAGCGCTCTGCTCTGCACGCTGGACCTGAGCGCCAACAGCCTCACTGAGGTAACAAACATTAAGGAAAGCACTAGTTCTGATGTAACCGTGGAAACATGATATTTAAATTGGATGAGACGTTTGTAACTCAGCATTGAATGAAACCCTCAGCATTCATGTTTCATTTTTTAGGGATGTAAATATTTTGTATGTATGATATTCTCATGGAAAATCAGCAAGAAAAGCATATTTAAAAATAGTTTTCATCTTGTATACATAAAACAAAAGATAAACAATTAGATGTAATAATCTTATCAAGATGCAAAAACTAAAATGTACCATTAGATTCACCTTTAACCAAGATTAGATTTTTTTAAAGGAATAGGAGTGAAAACCTAATGTCGTAAAGCACTTTGAATTGCCTTGTGTTGAAAAGTGCTATATAAATAAACTTGCCTTGAACAGATGAGCAGATTTATTTAAATCAACAACTTGTGATAGAAATCCAATTTGGGGTCTTACATTATCATTTTGAAACGATAGAATTCATAAGAGTGCATGGCTTCTGTTTGACAAAACTCATTGCCATACATTTCCCCCACGACTCACGAATAAAAGACCCCATATGGAACATTTTCAAGGGACATTTAAAATCGGTCAAATATCACAAGTTGACCAGTTCCATCCAACCATGAACATTATTGGGGGTATGATGTTCATTCAGTCCTACAAAATGACCGCCTTGAACTAAAACGTGATGTAACAAACTTAAAATAGGTGAACTGAAAGTGATGTTGCTCAGTGTAATTCTCAACGAAACACACGTCTCACATAAGATAATAGAAAATGTGCAAGTAGAAGATGGATAACTTCACCTCAAAGAGAGTAACTCACTGGTAATTGCTTAATAAGTCCAGAACATTTAATTAATGAAACATTCAAACAAAAGTAATCAGTATAATAATAACTTAAGTGTATCCTAAGGCTCCCCATGATTGCAGCAGGGCTAACTGATGACTGTAAACACAGCAGGACTGAAACAGCTGACATTGATGGACGGGGTCGTTTATCCGTCACTGGACCAGCAGCGGCAGCAGAAAGTTAGTCTAACCCCCCGTGTTACTGACAGCTCCACCCTGTTCCTCCATCAGCCCCCCAGCCTGAGCAACCAGGTCCTCCTGAGCGAGCTGCATCTCCAGGACAACAGCATCTCCTCCCTGCAGAGCCTCAGCGCCGCCTGGATGCCCCTCCTGCAGCAGCTCTCTGTGGCCCAGAACAGGTACCCTCCTCCTACTTATTCTGTCTCTTTGTTCCAGCTATTTTGTTTTATTGTCACATTATACATGGCATTAACATACTAGTTACAACAACATAACAATCATGTTAAAGAAGGCCAGCAAGGTAATACAAAATACAAATAAAAGGCTAGGGATATGTCTTATTAGATGATTTAAACCTGAGAGCAGGATTAGCTGAAAAGAGTCCAAGGAAGCTTATAAAAGTTAACAGCATTTAATTAAACAAATAATGCGATGATATACGAATGAAAATATGCGAATGGCGCGGCTCCCCCCCTCAGATCAGCTGCTACCCATTCGCGTGGGGACGTGCTGGGCGGAAGAGAGATCGATTCTTGGCTTGCTTCCCCTGATGTCCTCTGTGGTCTTCTCCCATTGGCTGGCGTTGACGGGGGCGTGTCCAATGCAAATCCTGTTTTAAACATTCCCTAATAAAAGTATTGCAGTGTCAATAAGTGAGGTTTAAAGACAGTGTGTTTAGTGTGTTTCTTGTAATCTCAATTTATATGTCAGTTTTTCCATCAAAAATATTTCTTCCACAATTGTTACCTATTGGTCAATTTAATTTAATTGCATCTTTATACCCCACCACGCTCATAAAATATCACATCCGCCTTCAACAATCCCTCGGTCTGCATTAAAACTTAAAGGGGACCTATCATGCAAAATGCACTTTTTGATGTCTTTTTAAATATGTGTCCCCGGTGTGTCTGGGAACTCACGCAGCGTCAGAAAATAAAACCCTCTCTCTTTTCCTCCGTACCCAAATCTTTTAAAAACGGTGTACAACGAGCGGATACAGATTTGCTGCCGATATGACGTAATATTGGCGGCGGACCCACAGAAAGTTGCTATCAGAAACAATGCCTGACGTGTTTTGGACGTAATCTCGTCTTTGTTTACATTAGCAAGCCTCGCTAACACTCAGAGCTAACCTGTACTGGAGAGCACGTGTTTAAAAAGCAGGAAATCAAAAAAGATCTCACCTTGTGATAAACCCGCAAGAGAAAAAGCATTTGAGCTCCATACTGTTTCAGAAATAGTCCTTGATGTGGTTTAGAACAGGATGGCGTTTTATCACAGTAGAATTTAACTTTATCTCCGGTAGAATTCTGATCAGGCATTAGCTCCGCCTCCTCTTTTTTAGGACCCAAAATCCGCGTTTCTCTAACAGGGCTGCAATAGAGGGTTATGAGCAGTATGAGGCATGGCTACAATGGGTGTATTTTAAGCAAAACACTTCACAGACATGTTTTGTATAGGTATGGCCCTATGGTATGGCCCTACAATATATTTTCCCTATATAGCATAATAGGTCCCCTTTAAATGAAAATAACGATGTATACAAAGATAACTTATATTATTATATTAGATCAAATAACCACCAGTCTAACAGTGGTACAATATTAGCTTAATACTGTTTTATATCTTTCAAAAGTTGTTATATGTTGTCTCTGTGTGTCCTAGAGTTACCCAGCTGCCCTCCATGTCTGGTTGTGTGTCCCTTGCAAATCTGGATCTTCGATTCAACTGCCTGTCAGGTAACAGATTATTTTAATGAAACCGATTATATAAACCCTTTCCATAATAGATAGGCATTCCTTCCTCTACTGTGCATGTCGAGTGGGGAGATTCACAAGCTGTTGTTTTAGCTTCTTTACATCCACTTTCAAATCCATTCCTCCCACTCAGACTCAGATTGATCTTACTTATAAAAGAAGTTACGATGGCTATAAATGTACATGCACCAAGCCTTTAAGCTCAAACAATTATGATTCGATCTATTTGACATGACGCTGCTACATTCATATTGTCTTATTGCTGGCTGTCAGAGTAGAGTGTATGACTTAATGGAAACAAGAGGCATCATCTATTTCTTTAGATACATAACAAGATGAGACACTGGATAACGGGGCCTATTATGCTTTTGGGGGTTTCACTTTCCTGTAGTGTGTTATATATGTGTCCCCCCCCCCCTTGCCTGAAACGCCTCAATTTGCTTATTTCCTGCCTGGACAAAGTGACCTCACTATGTAACACTCGCACTTCTATTGGCTATCGCTCCAACACTGACACTTACCTCAGCCACAACGTAGTCTCGTATATGCATTAACGCACACAATGTTCATACTGCTTACTTGTTTCATATTTCATATCCTATAATTCATTCATAGCATCTATTTCCATGTAAATGACTGCTTTATTTGATTGCTATTTAATTATATTTTATCACGGTGTCCTTAAAGATTTCTTGCTTTATATGTTATGTCTGCACCATGACATCAAGTCAAATTGCTCGTATGTGTGAACCTACCTGGCAACACACCTGATTCTGATTCTGACATTGTACGAGATTTATTTCAGTCAGAAGGTGAAACGATTTGCTAAATACCTTTTTCAACATAGGAACAAAAATACTTATATGAACCTGAAAATTGAAAATTCCTTTAAGGGAAGATTAAACCAACAATGGACAAAGCAAAAATGTTTTTTCCTTTTCTCTATCAGAGCCCCAGAACGTGTGTGAGAGTCTGGAGGGATGTCACTTCCTGCGAGAGGTGCAGCTCACAGGGAATCCTCTTCAGCAGGAGAGAGGCTGGAGGTAAGATAAGCGCTAGAAAAAATACATGTGCTACCGTTTTCTATGATATACATACATTTTTTATGAATGGAGGAATCTGCTAGTACGACACATCCAAGCTGATTTCCGTGGCCGAGACCCTCATTCATGCATTCGTCTCCTCCCGGTTGGATTACTGCAACGGAGTCCTGTTCGGGGTTCCCAGTAAAGCCCCGGACAGGCTCCAGTATGTGCAGAACTCGGCTGCCAGGGTGCTCACTCACAACATCACCCCCACCCTGATCCACCTCCACTGGCTCCCAGTCAAGCACCGTATCACCTATAAACTCCTTCTTCTGACTTACAAATCCCTCCATGCCCTCGCCCCCCAATACCTGTCTGACCTTCTCCGCTACCACACTCCATCCCGGAAGCTAAGATCATCTGGACAGGATCTCCTCTACACCCCCCGCACCAGGTTGCGGACTTTCGGTGACAGAGCCTTCAGTGTGGCATCCCCCACCCTCTGGAACTCTCTCCCCCCCGAAATCCGCAGCGCCCCAACCCTGGACAATTTCAAAAAAGCCCTCAAAACGCACCTTTTTACCAAGGTTTTCCCCACTGTATAGTTAGTTTAATAGGTTTATTTTTCCGCTACTTCCCCCCCCCCCCACCCCCTTAACCTGTCTGCCTCTTTTCCCCTACTCCCCCCCCACCCCCCCTACCCGACTTGTAAAGCGACCTTGGGTTTCCTGAAAGGCGCTATCAAAATATTATATATTATTATTATTATTATTATTATTATTATTATTTGCCCTTTACCCTTCATTCTCTGTTCTCTAACTTCAGCACCCCCTTCTCTGTAGTACCTGTCAAACAGCTTCACATCAAGATACTGTTTTTTCCCAGAAAACCTCCGTACGAAAGTTGCAATTTCTGCTTCCCTTTGCTCTGAAAAACCGCTCTGGATGTTCAAAGTAGAAAGCTAGCATTTCTCCATCAAAAATGCAGTCTCCTGGCTCAGGTAGTCTAAACATTCCTGCAGAACACAGGCCTTCCTGTCCACTTCCCGGGATTAGCACTGTGATCCGCGTCCGCTATTAGATTACTGCGACGTGCCACCGACATCTGCGCTTACGTACGCCGCTCTAAGTGCTCGTAATTCCCCAAATATTGATACAACAGAAAAATCCATTATCTCTTCAGTGTCAATTTGCTCATTCACTTATCCTGCCTAAATATTTTACCCGAGTTGCAGTGAGTTTATTTGAAAGATATGCAATGACTCTTATCAAGGATATTCATGCTTCTATTGGCCTGTCATGAGCAATGATGTCACATGTTACATGTTCGCAAAGTTGTTTGGCTCCTCAGAGATACTCACACCCATTTAGTTACACCAAAATATGAAAAATTACACTTTGCATGACCCTCCAACTCAGCCCCGTGAAATGTAGACATTTTTAAAACATCATAACCGAGAAGAATTGAATGTCAATGCGCACGTTACACATTCCTGCCTTTCTTACTACTGACATAACATTTCTTTTTTGTTTCCTTTTCATTATAATATCTTGATTCGTGGGTCATTCTCTGTCCAAAAAAAAACTTTTTCCTGCTTAACCCCTTGACTTAGACATCACATTCATATTTCATTGAACTTTACTTAACCTCCAATGCCAACAGAGGAATTAACCTTCTGTATTTCTTCTCTCATGCCCTGGCCCTTTCATCCCGAGCCTGTGATAACACCGGTTAAATGAATGGACCAAAAGGCAAGCGCTAGGAATTAAACTCCCTGTAGGCAGCCCCTGATCCGGGAGACGTGGAAGAAGAAAACACTCTGGCTTGATTAATCATGGCCGCTCTAAGAGCATGTGGTTCAGAGGAAGTCTTCACTAAATGAAATACGGGACGTGTGCTCATAGAAGGGGGACGAAGGAATGTGAGCCAAGAACAGTGTTTCCCTCAGAAAGGAGGATGAACTGTATATCAATTTAAGATGACTCAGGATGAAGTCCAAGTATAATTAATGAAGATATACTGTAGATGTTAGGAGAGAAATAGATTCATAGCAACTTTCTTAACCCTTAGATGCATAAGTGGGTCTTTTTGGCCCGGTGAGGTGGTTTTCTTGAAGTATCTTTGTAATTACATTTTTTTATCATTTCATATTCCAGCTATTCCTCAAAAAACATGTTTTGGATATCGTGCCATTTAAATTTAAATTTTAAGAAATTGTAGTTTTTGTATTACTACCCCAAGCTTCCATAAGTTGGTCAAAAATGGAATTTCGTCTTTTTTTCAAATGTAATTTTTTTTCTAAAATTTATAAATAGTGAAAAATTAAATATAAAATATTTCTAGTGTGAACCAAAATATATACTAAATATTATACAAGTGATTTTTCTTAACCAAATGGCATAAAAACACATTATTCTAATACGGGTGCTAGAGTGTAGGGTCCAGTCACTCGGGCATCTAAGGGTTAAAGTAGGAAATCTCGTTTATTTGGTTTAATGTAGCTAGTCCTTATAAATATACAGAAAAATGCTTTGACCTTAAAAAAATTCAAAGAAATGCAGAGGTTTTCAACTGAAACCAGTAAAAGTATCCCAAATAATTAAATAGGAATCATCTATTGTAAACATTGATGGCATCCAATTATTTCCACATTCTCCCAAAGTGTGTCTAAGTGGCATCCATTCCCCAATTGAATTACTTTCCACACCTCAATGAGCTCATGTAGCTCAAAAGGTCCTATTTGGGTTTCCCAGAGAACATGCCCGAAGGCTTGGAATCTAATCCCGATCTGTGTCGGAGAGACCAAGTGGGCCCATCAAAACCGTATCCCCGTGACATTCAGCCCGTTATTCTGCGCTCATGTCTTTGTCCAAGGGTGGCAGTGGGGATGGGAAAACACTAAAGGAAGGAAATGCAAAAGTCCTAAGAAAATGCATTGTTCCATTTTTGAGAATCAGAATCTTTGGGCATGCAAGGAATTAGCTGTTTTGGATGAAGGCACACAAACAATTCTTGTCAGTGGAGGTTACATTTTGAATAAGAATAAACCACCTGAGGCTTCACGATTACTCAAACAATTCCATTTATTTCACTTCTTTTATACCTTCTTTTTATACAGTTGGTCGTTATGATACATAGACTGCAGGACACTATTGATTATTCCAGTGATATTGAGCTGTGTTTTAAATAATCAGGATCAGCACTTCTAAATCTATCATGGCCATGAAGGCAGCCTGATTAGGAAAAAATGACTAATTGCAATTGTTTTGACTGATATCGCAGTTGCATAATTATATGCGATTTGAACCAGAGTTATAATTGTTTTAACATTATTTACATTATAACTCAAATATGTATAAAAATGATCAAGGTGTGATCTGTACAATAT
This sequence comes from Harpagifer antarcticus, assembly GCA_902827135.1. NCBI lineage: Eukaryota > Metazoa > Chordata > Actinopteri > Perciformes > Harpagiferidae > Harpagifer > Harpagifer antarcticus. The sequence goes on from CADEHL010000998.1 coordinate 4,257,174, forward strand.
ATATATTTTTCTTCGGGAGGGATTGCAGCACAATATAACAAATATTGCAATAAGGCGTCTATACTGCGATGTTGCTAACATTTAGATTAATTGTGCAGCACTAACAGCCGTGGATTAATATAAAACAAATTGAGATATCCAACTTCAGATTCAGACTGCAATAAGGAATCCCCAAATATAAAAAAACCATACATTATGAGCTGGTGAAATGTGTTATCCCCCTGTGGCGACATAGTAGACGCGTATAAAGGGCATATGGTGCTCTGGGAATGAATTTTGTTAAAACCAAGTTATCCAAACTGTTTTAAAAATCGACGTTGTAGCCTGAAGGCTTTTGTTTTTATGGGTTGCTGTTCCCCAGTGTCCTGTAGACTTTCCAGCTCCACATTTTCCCACTGAACGCAGGCCACATTTGGCTCCAGCAGTGGATGCTCTGAGTGGGTTTCTCTGGCAGATAGCTGGGATTCCTCTGCTCGAACATCCTTAGCCCCAGGCGGCAGCGTTACCTCTCCCCCACACTCAGCCAGTACCTCACATGCCACGGTACAGCTCTTATCCAAAGTGGATAGGAAAACAATATAAGATGACTGTCCAAACGTGTATTTAGTGTATGGATTACTTAAGAGGACAAAATGTACGGTGTAGTCAGGAAAACATGTACGAGGAGTGGCCTCAGAGGGACCAGAAAGCCGTCTTCTCAGAATGACTCCTCGAACCCTTCAGTGGTAGAGAAACCTTTAACCCTCTTCACTCGCTATCAAAGGCCTGTGAATATGTAGTTGTTTAACTGAAGGACTCACCAAGCTATTTTTTGCAGTGGCAAAGAGTACATTAGAAATTGCTGGACTATTATTTAGAACAAAAGCAACAATAGTACAGTTATTTATTTAAAAGTGTGACCTGAAATATCAGCTGAAAGCGTCTTAGTAAAGGATAGACTTTGATATATCATATGTAACCATTGCTATCCTTTTTGTCCAAATGAAAAAATGCAGTGGTATTTTTTTGTGATGCAAATTTGAAAGCTTATTTTTGATGTAAATAATATAATAGATTAAGATATTGGTGATATGACCTATATTGGTTTTGTTTCTTGACTAAGTACAGAAATAGAAATATACAAAATAAATGTTCTCGCCACTTTGTATGGCTTTAAATACCTCTGAATGTAATCCTGTTTTCTCTCCTCTTCAGATCCGCTGTGCAGAAAGCATTGCCGGGCCTGAGGTCCATCGATGGCCAGCAGACAGACTCCTCTCTAGCGCCCCCTGCTGTTCCTCAGCTCGGCTCGGCCTCAGGCAGCTTCCTGATGTTCTGCAAAGCTCAGCTTCAGCAGACTCAGTATTCACAGCAGCAGCTCAGCAGGGAGCTCAGGTAGGAGACTGATCACTGACTGTCAGGGGCTGGGTGTCCAGAGTGAATGAGTGCAGGTCCTACCCGTGGTCAGAGACAGTGTTCAGATAGGTGTCTTATTCTGAAATCCACTGTAAATTCTTCTTAGAGCTGTCATGGAACAATGAGGGGAAAAAAATCAACTGTGCTAACTATAGTTAACTCGGATAAGTCACATCATTTTCATCAGGATATTTTTCTCGAATGCTGACATCAGTGATTTTCCGCTTAATTGGATAACACACATCATCTGTCTTGGTGAACTAACATGTCAAAATGAATGATTTCTGAAGCAGATAATGGGACAGAATGAGGGAAAAGCTCAGCTCAGGTTTGTTCATTCAAATATGGCTTAAAGTTTTCCTTAAAAAAAGATTAATGAATAATACATCTCCTAATATTACAGAGACAAGTTCTCTCTTCTTTTTACTTATAACTTATAACTACTATGTCTGAAGTGAAACACAATTCCACACCAAATTAGCAAGAAAATACCAATTCTCTGAAGGTTTCTTCCTCTTGATTCAATCAGCGCCGTTTGTTTGATCAATAGGTCTTTTGAAGAAAGAAACCCCTGAAGAAACATGCAAGGCCCGAGGAAAGGCCCTACATGGATTACAACAAGGGCTGCACAGTTATTCAGAATGTTATCCAAATTGCATTATGGACTAGTGCATTATCAAAATCGCAGTCAGCGCAATATGTGTTGAAAAAATCTGAATGAACTATTGTGGAGTTGTTGAGATGTCCCGGCCTACAACAAGACTTATAATAAAATTAAGTATAATTCCCTCAGTCAAAAATAATTGCAATTTGTTATTTTTTCAAAAGATGACAACCCTTATTATAACCCATGGGATCACTTTGCAATCCGGACTAAACTGAACAGGATAAGCGAATTCAAATGACTACGGATCTATTGCCAAGGTTTCACATTACGCGTTTCACGTTGTGCCGATCGGCCTGCGGGACAGACAGACACGCAGCCGTCAGGAATGTCAGCTATCCTCTTGTTATGTCTGATACACAGGGCGTAGTGAGGCTTAAGACAACGTCCATCTATTTTCACAAGTCCTTGTATGTCGCTGGCCTCTGCACACTTTGACGCTCCTCTGCGAGACGGACCACCAACACTTAAAACGGTGGTCCGCTCTCTGCTTATCTTCGTGACCCCTCCGAATTACTCGGCACAAAAGATGAAACGTGGCGGCGGCTACCAGCCCGGGTCACAGCGAGGACTCCTATGGCTCGGGGGGTCCCTCTGCTTCACCCCTCACTGTTTGCCCTCTACCCCCCTGGCCTCTGGACAATGATCCTTTCTGCGGACTTTGCAAGGACCAACACGGCCATTTAACCCCCGGCCTGACCTTGTGTCTGACTGAGGTTCAGAGGAGGTGAGCTGAGTGCCACACGCCGCCGCGCTGTGACTGTAAGGTGGGCCGCCATGGGGTTTATCAGGGGTCCGGTTTCACAACTTCTCTCTACAGGGTGCAGAGTGCAGGCTGGATCCTTTGTTCCTCACAAAAAGCCTACATTTTATACCAAAACGGTCCTTTTTATGCATTTTTCCTACATTACAGTAGTTCTGTGTTCTCGAGATGTATGATGGGGAATCCATAAACAAACTATAGAAAGTTAAGTTATATAAATTATTTTAGTGTCTGCTTTTTCCCACTTGCTATGTTCTGTCTTCACCAACCAAGGGTAAAAGACCCTCAGAGAGACACGGATTAGTGCAGCAGAATATAATGAGTCTTTCACTTTTCTCTTCAAACATAGAAATGGCATATGGCCCCGGTTAGGAGACACAACACTGCTGTTATTTAACAAAATACTTTACCTGGATGTAATTTATCTCTGGCACGAATGTCCGATGCGTCACACACACCCTCCGTAACCTGTGATGTACAAAGAGAAGTGGATACAGAAAAACAGCGGGGAGCTTTGAAGACATTTTTACCATAGGCTTCATATAGAGGCTAAATCAGGGGTGCCCAACCTTTTTGGAACCGAGAGCTACTTTTAAAGTTGCCAGTCTGCCGAGATCTACCAGTCCAAATAGAGAGGCGTAGTTACTGACAGCCTACTACCAGGTAAATACACTTCTACTTGAATAAAACTGACCTTTGTACGATTAATACTTCATAAAATACTGCAGATCATTTATCTTACCTCTTTCTAATCTACACACATACAAGTATTTAACTGAAGTTACACAACAGTGTTGTTGATACAGAGTTGGAGTTTATTCACACGTCACTACAGTGGGTAATGTTTTCAAGAAACGTTGAACAGTGCTGCCACGTATGACACAGGAAAAAAAGAAAAGCCTCTGAACTCTTTCTTTGCCATGATATAAAAATAGTGTTGCTACAAAAGTATAAATTAGGCTTACTAATAAGACGACTCAGATCTGAAGCTACGCAGGAATCTGCTGCCAAAGTGCAATAAAAAAGACAAAATTAATAGAATCAAACCCTTTTTTGTTGCATTATAGTAGAGTATAAAAAGAAATGCCTTTTTTAAATATGATGCAAGCAACACTAGTTTCTTAACCTGAATTGATAATAGACTATAATCAATTTAAGTTTGCATTCTTATACCATTTTGTACAATAATTATAATGAATGAGTTCAAACATCTAACTTAAGTTTTTATTATATCAAAAACCTTCTGTTATTTTTACTGTCCCCAAAAAGCGCGTCGGCAGCCTCCAGGAATGCTTCTTTCACAACTTCGCCGTCTTTGAAAGACTTCATGTGTTTCGCAAGAACGTGACTGACACGATAAGATGCTATGGTCGCAGCCTTGCTCTTGTTGTTGGGCCTGGTGGAAATGGACTGCTGTGCATTTAGCTGTGCTTTCAGGCCCCTCCCCTTTTGGGAGCGTAGGGCAGAATTAGGAGGGAATTCCGTCTCGTAGCGTTTGTGCACTCTTTTGAAATGCCGCTCCTAAATTACCCTTCTTCGATAAAGCCACGCTCGCATTGCAGATGAGACAGATGGACTTTGAATTGGAATAGATACAAAAATAATCATCCTCCCACTCGGAGTGAAAGTTATATATTTTGGGCTTTCTTGCTTCTGCCATAATTGCGGTCTTGTGTGTGTGCGGACTGTCACTCCTGTTGCCACGGACAACATCAGCAAAATAGTGCCCACTGCCCATAGACTGTAAGCCACTGCCCAACAGCCACGCCCAGACACATGGGGTCACGCTGGCCAATCACAAAGATTTGATGCGTTCAAGTGCATTATTCTGGCACGGGAAGATTATGTTATAGGACATTAACGATAAAACAGAATATTGTTGTTCTATTTTTAGACACATCTCGCGATCGACTGGGAATCTCCCCGCGATCGACTGGTTGGGCATCCCTGGGCTAAATTATATAATTTTAACTTCAGGCTCCGTCACCTGATGCTGTTATGCCCAAAATACTTTGGCTGGGAGGTGGGGTTATATGAGATGTTAGTGCATATATTCTATGGACCTAAAGTAAGACAGATCCAGGTACTTTTATACCAGGAAGTCATACTTTCTTTAGCTTTATGATCTTCTGAACATATTTTATAGAAGGAATGGGGGCCCGCCTCCAACACAATCCCAGTATCCCCAAAAAATACATTCACATTGGTTTTGTATTGGTATACTGGTCTGCTTTGAGGATAGGAACATTTTTTTAAGTCTACTTTAAAGGGGACCTATCAGGCAAAATGCACTTTTTGATGTCTTTTATACATCAACATGTGTCCCCGGTGCGTCGGGGAACTCACGCAGCGTCAGAAAATAAAACCCTCTCTCTTTTCCTCCGTACCCAAATCTCTAAAAACGGGGAACAACGGAGCTGATCCAGATTTGCGCCCGATATGACGTAATATCTGAAATGTGGACCCACGGGCTAATCAGAAAGTTGCTATCAGAAACAATGCCTGACTGTTTTGGACGTAATATGGTCAGTGTTTACATTAGCATCGCTAACACTCAGAGCTAACCTGTACTGGAGAGCATGTGTGTGAAGAAGCAGGAAATAGAAAGGAACTCCTCTTGTGGTATAACCGGCAAGAGAGAAAGCCTTTGAGCTCCAGACTGTTTCAGAGAGAATCCTTGATAATCCATGATATGGCGTTTCATCACGGCAGCATTTAGTTTAGACAGTAGCTGCCGGGTCCCGCATGAGCTCAGACCCCTCCTTTTTTTTTTAATCAATTTTTTTTAAAGCTTTATCCCCAAATCAGCACTTTTGAAACAGGAAGTGAAATAGAGGGATATGAGGCGTGGCTAGAATGGGTGATCTGTTTGGTATTTTGAGCAAAACACTTCATAGACATATTTTTTATATATTTTTATATATCTGAGACCTATGCTATTGCCTAAAGATAGCATGACAGGTTAAAGCAATACTCAAACCCATATGCACATGTAAGAGTCATCGGTGGAATCTAAGATCTATTACTACCAGGATTACAATGTAAGAGATGGGGATCAAATTCACATTCCCAGTTTCTGTCCTCTGTAAAGATGAACTGAAACTCACATGTGGGCTTCAGCAGTCTGACTCAGAACACGTGAGTAAGCTACAGTCTTGCATATTTTCTCTTGTAGTCTCTAAAGAGTATCGCTTCACACGCAACCACGTTTTAGTCATTTTGGTGAGCTGGTGTCTATCCTAAGGTTGATTATAAACTGCATCTGTACAGCCACTGCTGCAGAAGCACATCCATCTGCACCCACACACCCAATTCATTATATTTAGCACAGGTTTTGTGTTGACCCCTTGCAGCAGGTATTGCAGCCATGACTTTTTCTTCCCCAAAAGCAATTTTTTAAATGTAGTTATTCCATGGGGAATTATTTTCCTTAAACATACTTTTCGTTTTGAATGCACACTTGTAGACCGTGGTTAAATTCCCAAAACAAAAATAAATCACTCACAACCTTACGAAAATGTATAACATATGCATTTTGTTTGCTTTGTACAGCCCTTTGAGGCATTTCTTGTGATTTGGGGTTATAATACAATACTTTTTTTGATTTGATTTGATTTACACAGCCAAAGTTATTAAAAAATATATATATAGTTTAAAAGTGAACCCCGGTGATGCAAAAAGCGTTTTCTTGATCATTCCTACTCTCTTATAACAGTGGTTTACATGTTGATGGTGACCCTGCAGTGAACCAGCAGGTAATGGGGGGCAGGGGGGGAGGGGGTCAGTGGGGTCACAATCCTTCTGGACCCCGCGACTGCCCCCCCTCTCTGGTCCCACTGAGAGCGAAGAGCCGGGTCTTTGTGGAGCAGAGGCTGCACTACCTGAGGCTACTGGCCCTCAGACTGCTGGGCTCTGAAGCGTCTCTGCCCCCTCAGGGACGAAGACTGGGGCAAAGCATTGCTAATAGATTAATTAAGTTTCTATTGAGGTGGCTTTGTAGTCCGTTTATCCCCTCAATGAATGAGACATTATATGGAATACACAGAGGCAACTCACTCACACTCACTTCATTCACCTCCGATGAACCGGGCAAGAATAAAACACTTAATGTCTGATATTCCATTCATTAAGATTCTCTAATACTGTTTCAGAATTAGACAGTGCTCCAAACTCAGTTACTCTGAATGTCATGTGGTTGTTTGAATCATTAAAATACACAATGCCATCGATCAGTTGTTAAGAAAAATGTTGATTTACAGTCTGGTAAGCAAAGATACTGCTGGTCGGGTTTAATATGCTTATATACATATGTGTTGTGTCAGAAACACAACATTTGTATTTGGTAGGTTGATTAAATACAAAAAAGAACTTTAAAGAATCCCCAATTTGCACTTTTTTGACTGTTTTCCAGTTCTACTGATCCACAGCTCTGATATGATCTATTAATAATATTTCCAGTGTCCAACTAATCGCAGTACAACAGATAACAAGCTAACATCTTTACATTGAAAAAACTGGAAGACAGCTGTAGTATATCTACAGCATTGGTAAATTAATTAAGTTTAGTACATTAACATTTAATCAGTCATCCCATTTTAAAGACATTCTAGAAATAGAGAAACTACACATGGAAATCAGCCAGAAGATACATCTGGGATAAAGCTTTTCTCTCTTTTTTGAGATTAATTAATTAACTTTTTAACCAGCTTTACGAAACTACACCTAAAGCAGTGTTTTTTTGTGTGTTTGTCCACAGTAATGCCTCGTCTTCCCTGGATGCTGTGAAGTCCTCCTGCCGACACTTCACTGAGGCTCTGCAGCTGGCTGAGGACCAGAGATATGCCCATGAGTACGGAGACACCACTGTGACTGCAGGCGCAGCAACACCTGAGGAAACATTTAACATGGACAGTAGCAATACTGAAGACCACAGAGAAATGGAATCCACTGGACACGTCTGTCCAGTTCTTCCAAATCGAGACAATACCAGATGCAGCAACTGGACTTTTGAGGATAAGTACGCTGCAGAAATCCAACATAACACATTTAACACTGTTGCAACACATCCAAACACCGGGCCAACAGTTCGAGAAGCAAGTGTTCACCCCTCGACAACTTCCTCCAATCTCAAAATGGCACCTGTGTCCAACCATGAGGATCTGAACCTCCAAAGGTCATTTACCACATGCTATTATTATTACTATTTAATCTATTACGATTCAATGGTGTTTTAATGCTTTGTCAAGCACTTGGTGACTATGTCTGGGAAAAGCGCTTTATAAATACATTTGACTTGCTTACTTACTATTGACCAGAGATCAGTGAAATCAGCTTTTCAAACCAAAAGCTACACAACTGTACTTTGCCAACTGTAAGCAAATACTATTTTTTATATAATCCTTCATATAGCAGGAGAGCATTTGATTAGTGTCTCCTTCAGAGCATGTTTCACCGCCGGAGCCTCCTCTCTGTGATTTACCATTTTAACACGCAGCTTCATCATTAACATCTCCGGGAGGGCGATAGATCTCTGATGTGAAGGGTGGCTGTGGACAGGCCGACAGCCTCCAGAGTCCTGCTCTCCAGATGTCCGCTCAGAAATCAATTCAAACGAAGGTGCTGTGACACCTCGCTCATTCTGTGTGTGTGTTTTTGTCTGTGTGTGTTCTTTTTTAAGTAGCACAGCAGCAGTCGGGATTCAGCAGCTGTGTGCTTACAGACAGAAAAGTGGGAACGTCAGCCGCCCCTCCACAGCAGAGGAGGGTGGAGGAAGAGGAGGAGAGCCAGAGTCAGGACCTGCCTTTTTAAATGGGAGCGTTGTTGCTCAGCATTATGCAGCAAGTGTCATCCAGGTAAAATCCTTTCAATGTAGTTGTTTAACAGGAGTTTAAGTCCAACAAGTGGAGTCATGTGTTTTGTTCCTTTTGTGACGTAGAAACATACACACCTACACAGCTTCCATAATCAGTTACATTTTACATATCATTTGCCTATTTTTCCAACATTCTCCAACCAAAGCCTTTTCCCTCTGATCTTATCTTGGAAGGACACGGAAACATGAACTGGAAATACACAAATGTTCCGTTCACGTAGAACGATCCAGCCGGAGTATGTAACTTGTGTCACCAATGCAACAAGCCTCAGATCAGGAGAGGCAAAATACCCAGATTAATGTCTGAGGTTTAGGCCCAATCCCAATCCACGCCCTACACACTTCCCCTACACACTCCCCCTCCGTGAGGGAGTGAACTCCGTGGAGTGACACTCGCAGCTTAACGATGCTCCTCCTGTCAGATGGAGGGAGTAAATACAGCAGCAAGCTTTGGGACGGCCTCCCCTCTCTCCCCTCTCTCCGGCAGGAACAGGAAATGCCGTAACTGTAACAACGGTTTCAAATCAGCATTTCTTAGACAACAAATTAAAATTAATAACTCAAATAAAACTCCAAACATCTTTCATTGTGTTTCAAAGCTCTTTTAGTTTTAAACCTGATGTTTATAAGCTTCTTAGTTTTTGCAACAGTCTGTAAATATACACAACTTTATAATAGCCCACTCCCCTTCCACACTCGTTGGTTTGGAACAGCACTTAATGTGGCGGACCCTCCGCGCGAACGTGCAAATGGAGGAGTAGTGCGTAGTGTGTAGGGTGTGGTTTGGGATTGGGCCAAAGTGTAGAATTGTTTTTCTCCACCAACACTGCAGTTGCACCACCTTCTGACACACTATTTTTTCTGAGCTCATAAAGTTCAAATATCTATCTATCCATCTATCTATCTATCTATCTATCTGTCTGTCTGTCTGTCTGTCTGTCTGTCTGTCTGTCTGTCTGTCTGTCTGTCTGTCTGTCTGTCTGTCTGTCTGTCTGTCTGTCTATCTATATCCTTCATTTAATCCACCTCTTAGATCTTTTCTAATCATCACGTCTAAGTCCAGTTCAGTCAACCCATCTATTAGATCACTATGTCCACAGATGCATTGGAAACTAAAGAAGACTGCATTAGAACAACTCAAATGTCAGAGAACAGAAATGATCAAAAACATATAGTCAATTTGAGGTAATTGGTCAATTCTATTTTTGGTTTGTTGGTTTATCATTGCGTTTATGAAATGTGTGAAAATAGGAAAAATGACCAATCCCAACTTCCCATAGATTAATGTGCAGTCTTCAGATTGGTTGTTTGGTCCACCCAAGAGCAGGAACACTAGCATCCAGTAAGCTTGTGTGAGCTATTGTAATTATTGTATTTAATTCAGCATTTGCTGTTAACCTGTCAATGTGTGATTAATGATGAATATCTGAATATTTTCTTTTCACCATTCAACATGTATCTTCATTCCTCATACGTGTTATGGAGGCTTATTCTGATAATCCTCTGTCTATAGGCACATGCTGCTGTTCTAAAAAACATGCTACTCAACACTTCTCCCAAATCCCTCCGCATCACACAAAGTGTTTGATGGGTCCTTAAGGGCTCTCGGAGGGAGGAGGTGGGAGTGGAGGAACTGTAGAAAAGTGTGTTGTGGCGGGATGGGGGATTCGGAGTGATTAATCAGATTCCAAAGAAGTGCGGTAGTAAGAGTTCTAGGATTCCTGCTCGGCTCTACTTGAAGTGAAGTGTGCCCCCCGCGGCCCTCTGGGAATTGGAGGATTTAGAGGCTCACTGGAGCTCCATTTGTCTCCGTCCGGAGTCACACAGAGTTCAGACAGCAGAACACTGCGCAATTAAGAGAGAGGTGAACATGTGTTATCTCTCTAATGGGATAACACACAATATTTACCTCGTGATTCATGGAGTTTTTTTATTTCTTTTTTCTTCAGGCGTCTTGGAGGGGCTTTTCTCTGAGGAGGAGGCTCGCATCTGCTCTGGCTGCTGTCACACGCCCCGACGCGGCAGAGGACGACACCTTTGAGGAGGTGGACGTGGATGAATTTGACTTCGATGAGGTATGTGCTCCTCACGTTCATGGTTCAGTTGTTGCTTCCCCCACGACCTGTCAGACACACAAACTTGCACAGACCTGGATGTTTAATAACTATCCAACATTGTATCCATACAGTTTAAACACAGAAATATGCACACACATGCAGGAACACCTGTGTGAAAAGACACCAACAGATACAGGGTTACACATGAGTCCAGAAACATGAATGTTTAGAGAGTGTGGGACAGAAACTCACTCTGCAGGGAACTCAGGGATTTCAGCCTTTGCAGACCATTTACATGCACTAAAGCCTATATAACACACTACACAACACTCTTTGTTGTTCTGCTCTTGTCCTTTCCAGAAATATGCAATTACCGGTAAATACACGTTTTCTGTCGTAGGCAGCGCTGGAGAAACAGTGGACCTTGTCCCTTCCTGAGGACTCCCCTCCCAGACGTTACCTTTTGTCAGACCAGCCACGGTCTCTGAAGGTAATATGTTATACTCTGAAAAGCTGGTGCTTTAGTGAAAGTGGTCCCCCAGCCCCTGTGTGATGTCAATGGAAGAGCCCTTTCAGGATTTCCCTCACTCTCCTCTTTGAATTTACTCTCTTGAAAAACAAGATTATTTCCTGGAGGGCTGAAGGTCGCTCAGATCAGACCAGCAGATGTCATTTTTCACACTGGTGTATCGTCGTCCTGTTCCCCTCCCCCCCTTCATTTACCTCTCGTTGGATCTTTTCTTTGGAGCGCGCTCAGCACTGTACGTCATGGTGGCTGCTTTAGGCCAGCTGATGCGACGCAGCTGCCGTCAGGCCGGACTTATTGTGTTGACACCGAGGTACACATCAAAGCCAGGGATCAACAATTTAGCACTTTCACGAAAAAAAATGGGATCTGGAGAGAAATGAAGCTGTTAGTTTGACTTACATAAGAGCATTCCTTTTGTGAAAATGCTCTGACAAATACCTAAAAAGAAAACATGCACTTTATTTTAATGTTAGTGGAAATTATTGTACACATCATATTTCATTTTACACATACTCAGGACTATATTGACTAGACAGAGAGGCACATATTTTTACATTTAGAGTTCAAGCCTCACAAACTTCTAAAAACACTGTTTTTTTATTTTCTTATTCAATTTTCAAATGTAAAGTGGAAATGGAAGATTTGAATGAAATCCTCCTTAATCGTCCCACACATGTACGTACAGTATACATAGTACCGCATACACAATGAAAGTTAGTCTTGGCTTTATACCCATGCTTTGGTCGCTATTTCACATCGACCAGAGATCAGCAATCTGGTGTCCTTGCTCAAGTGCACCTCGGCAGTGCCCAGGAGGTAAAACTGGCACCTCTCAAGTCATCATTCCTCCCAGAATGGCCCAACTCACGTCTCTCCAGATAGAGCGACAGTCGCCCATATGTAAAGAACCACTTCAGTAAATGAACAACTCTTTTGAAGCCAATTTAGGACCCAATAAACAAGTTATTTAAAATCGCTCTAACTGTAAAAGTGTTAAGAACTTTGGATTATTGCTGACACTGTTTTATGTATCTGTTTCAGCCTCCTGTTCACTTTCCTGAACCCTCCGAGTATATACTCTCACCCCCGCCTGTGTGGAGGCCGAAGCAGGCCTGGGTGCCTCCAGAACAGGCTGCTGAACAGAGAGTTTCCCCTGAGAGGTAGACTCACCCACAGCCTTATTACTGCCTGCCATTTAACTGCATTTGGTACCAAACATCTTACAGAGTAACAGGTTGTTGGTGTGTTTTTGTGTTAGTAGGTTTGTAAACACAGAACAAACTCAAACTCAGTTTAGAATGGGGAATATGCTGTAGGTGTTTAACAGGCTACTTACTGTAGAGTAACTATGGTCTTCATATTCACACCTTAAAGGGGACCTATCATGCAAAATGCACTTTTTGATGTCTTTTATACATGAAGATGTGTCCCCGGTGTGTCGGGGAACTCACGCAGGGTCAGAAAATAAGACCCTCTCTCTTTTCCTCCGTACCCAAATCTCTAAAAACGGGGCTACAACAGAGCTGATCCAGATTTGCGTCCGATATGATGTAATATCGGAAATGTAGGCTGGCTTTACCCACGGCCCGATCAGAAACAATGCCCGACGCAATATGGTCGGTGTTTACATTAGCATCACTAACACTCAGAGCTAACCTGTACTGGAGAGCATGTGTGTGAAGAAGCAGGAAGTAAAAAGGAACTCGGCAAGAGAGAAAGCCTTTGAGCTCCAGACTGTTTCAGAGAGAATCCTTGATAATCCATGATATGGCGTTTCATCACGGCAGCATTTAGTTTAGACAGTAGCTGCCGGGTCCCGCATGAGCTCAGACCCCTCCTTTTTTCTTTAAAGCTTTATCCCCAAATCAGCACTTTTGAAACAGGAAGTGAAATAGAGGGATATGAGGCGTGGCTAGAATGGGTGATCTGTTTGGTATTTTGAGCAAAACACTTCATACAGTAGACATGTGTTTTATATATTGTTATATATCTGAGACCTATGCTATTGCCTAAAAATAGCATGACAGGTGACCTTTAAGTAGGATGTACCAATAAACTGAGATTCATACGACACAGACTTTGTAATATTCATATATTTAAAACAAAGGCAATGGATAGGAATGACATTAGATTTCACATTGCTTATTGTCCATGTCATGATATAGGATTTGCTCCAGAACTAAAGCGCCACCTACCTTGAAGCACTTTGAATTGCCTTGTGTTGAAAGGTGCTATATAAATAAACTTGCCTTGCCTTAAAGTCTTTTAATAAAGTGCGGTAAAAAAACATTTAACAACTTATTTTAAGCTCAATAATCTCTGTGTGATTTCAGAAGCAAGTCTCCTGCTTCAGCGTCGGTGCTCAGCCGTCTCTCTGAAAGATCGGAAAAGATTATAGAAGAATGGTAAATCATCGTCTTATCATATATCTTCTGTTGATGTGAGTTTTGTTATTTCACTGAATGTAATTTTGTGTGTGATAGTCTGACCTTTTTTTTTCTTTTTCAGGGGGTTCACTCACAGCCACACAGCTCTCCAGATGCTCAAGAGAGCTCGGAAGATGAAGTCAACTAAACAACAGCAGAGTAAACGTAGAGGTGAGTGTGTCTAAAAGGATACAGTTTTAAATACACACTCAGTTACCAGATAATTACTGAAGGTACACTTTGCTTAAAGGTAGGGTAGGTAAGAATAGAGAAACCAGCTGGAGTGTGCTAGAATGTGAAAGTAAGCAGCCAACTTCCTTACAGAGCCCCTCCTCCAACACACACGAACGCGCACATGACCAATGAGGGCACAAGATAAGTTTGTGTCCAGATGGAAGGCTGACAGGCAGGTAGGCCATCCAGTTACTTTAGCCGGGCCGGCTCAAATGATTAGTCGTGCTTTTTACAGCGCCACGGCTTCCACAGATGATATATTTTAAATGTATTTATTGTCAAAGCATTTAATTTATCATTGCTATCGGGATGTTAAGAGCATTCATGGAATATAACAAAGTGTTTCTGAAGTGAATTACCTAACCCACCTTTAAACTTCACATCTCATACACAACTGTACATTAACTTTAGAGGTTGCATTGCGTTATACTGACAAGTGATTCTATTATTTTGTCCACCCTATCTACATCTATGAGGGTAGACTTAATAACATCAACACCTCCATGTAACAATTGTATTAATCAGTAATCCTTCTTCACCTGAACCAATGTGTCTTCCTGTCTCCTCATTCCTAATCTTTAACACCAGATATCCCTTACAATATGGAAGGAGCTGCTTTTGGGACATAAACCCATTTTCCAAAACGGGAAAAAATCCACACCCATTATTGCCTCTTTTCATTCTCGTCTTTGTTCCTTCAGCTGTGCTTCAGCAGCCAACCTTTCCACCCCGCGTATGTTAACGAGCCATAACAGACAGCAGAAGCCAGGAGCTGTCGCCTCTTGTTGAGCCTTATTTGAGAGCCTGCGAAGGAAATAACGATTGCCAAGAAAGCTCTTGACAAGTCTTCCTGTGATGACTTTCATTCCCTCTCATTGTAGTGGTTGAGCAGTGGAAGGTGACCTCACCTCCGCTCTGCACCGAGGAACAGTAGTCCTGCCACGATTATCATGCCAACGTCATGTAGAGGGAGGCTGCTCTTTGATCAGAATTACAAATGCATGACTCCAATAGCAGGGCTCTTGTCATCTTGCTCCACCCGCACACAGGTCTATGTCTGAACTAACTCCTAATGGCATCTGCCTCAGTGGAACCAGAGCGCTGTTCGAAAATGTTCCGAATGTCATATTTCGGTTTTCTGTTTCTTGTTTGAAGCCTGCCTTGTCCTTCTTTGACCCTTTCTCTCTTTTTGTCTCTGCTAGATCCCTTTGACCGCCATTCCTCGGTCAACAAGTGCAGTTACCAGCTGGGACCAGTGGAGGCACGAAACAGGCCAACACAACACAACAGGAATGAAATAAAAGGTAGGAAAACACGCTACTCATTTAAATACACCTTTACATAGATTTAATGTTTAGACTTGAGACTGTTCTTTCAATTCAGACCATTGACTGTTTATAGAAAGAGGCCATAGGCACTGTGACGTCACCCATGTTGACTACGGTTTCATGCCAACTTTGGCATGTTGGCCGTCGCCATCTTAGCTTTTGGCCATAGCCTTCATGGATGTATTAGAGAAACATTGATACAGCATTGGAGGCGGCAAGAAACCAAAATGATCTGACTCACAAATACAAAAATACCCAGACAACCCGGGAATCTGGGCCTATAGAGCATGCGACCTGTGTTTTCCTTAAACTCCGCCTCCAATCTGCAGCATCATTGGGGCTATAGACTCAGTCAAATTAATTTCCGAGGGAAAATAACTATGGATTTGACCTTTAGGGTATTTAACAATTCTAGGACAATCATTTAAAAAAGGCCTATTTACGTGTTCATCCTGGTAAGTTGATATATGTATACAAGAAAGAATCTGCTGATTTACAGACGTAATTGAAGTTCCAATTTAATTTAATGGGAAAAAATATGTGTTGTCCCAATGACATCGCATGACTGACACCTACGTTGTAGTACCACCGTTTGGCCACTACAAAATGTGCGTGCTGCTGAACTCAGACTAAGGAAAATATAGGTTTTTTACAACTTCATTAATTTCATAGTTTTGGCAATTGTCAGTGAGAATAACATGGAGTGGTTTATGTGGTGAGATCTGCCAACATAGTTACATCACTGAAATAAAGTTTGAAGTACGGGTGAAAAATACATCACCATAGTAATTTTGGAAATATTATGCCTGTATGTGGTTATTAAAACCAGAATGTTCCAGCAAAGCACACACTACTTTCTGCAAATGCTTTCCCTTGTTTTATAAAGCAATGGTTTGTTTTTTAAACTGACTTGTATCGGAAGAATTTCTAAACAGAATATATCAGGAATAAGTCATCAACCATTTTTGATTATAAATGGTTGCAAAAGCAGCACTTACACAAAACAGACCCAGGTTGTATGAAAGCAGAATTTCTCCATAAAATGAACTCACTGGTAAGTACAAGCTTGATATTAAAACAATACATGTATCTGGTTTCACATAACTTTCAGTATCAAGGATGACATTCTTCTTTAAAATGTCATTCTAATTGCTAAGGACAAACAATGTCAAAGAGTTAAGTGATTGACAGTTGTAAAGTAGATTGATAGTCCCAGTAGACGAACACATCTCCCTCCATCTTTCCCGCCCCCTGCCCTGAGGTGCAGACATGATTTGGCTTTGTGACATCCACAGCCAGACTTAAAAGGGAGGGAAGAGCTTCAGGGAGGAGAGGGGGGGAGGGGGATTTGCTTTTATCATGCCTGTCTCCATCTTTCCTCCGCACCCCCCCCCCACCCACACCAGGGTCAAGGCCTCACATCCACAGAGCTTGCGGTCATCCAGCAGTCAGAGCGTTTGCCAACAGACTGGTCCAAGTCCAATGCTCACATTAGCGTGAAATAGCCTTAATAAGCCGTGCAGGAATATGTTTCGTTCTCATTTCATGTTAAAGTTATAAGAAAAGCAAATTGTGATTTTTAAAACTGGGATGTTATTCGTTTTGCTTAATCTTTTCTGGGTGGGTCGCTTTGATCATTTGTTTGTAGAGTAGTTGTGAAGGAGTCGCCTCATTCTGCAAAAAATATTGTTGTCCAGGAAAAGATCAAGCAACAACTTACTCAAAAAAATGTAAGAACCTTTAATTATTTTTGCCAAATGTTCAAGTCACTCATCAGACACTTATGTCACTGTGACCACTGACACTAACACGTGTTTGTGCTTTGGATAGGCTTTCAGCCAACTGGCAGTCGAGGACCGGCTCCATCCAAATGACAGATTACGTTACAACAATATTTCCAGTTGTGTTTCTTTCCAATGTCCTTATCGCTCCTCTCCGCCCTTGTCTTGATAATTCATCAAACAGGACTGGTGTTTTTGAGAAGCAGCTACATCAGCTGATAAAGGAAGAGTGTCTTTGGTTAAAACATCACTCAGATTCCCAATTTAACAAAGGGGGATCCTGCAGAATCTGTTACTCTAATGGCGCATTTCCACTACAGCGCGGTTTAAGCGTGCCGTGCCCGGCCCGTTTTTGGTTGCGTTTCCACTTGGCGTAGTTCCGGCTAACGGGTACCTTCTCACAGTTTTCTGGCTCTCCAAAATCGAGGTTCTTTCCGGGCCAACAACCGGGCTGAGTATGCTAAACTAGTGAGAGAATCGCTGGCAACTACAACAAAATTAACATATTTGACCGTGATGTAATTGTAATACACGTTTCTAAATGATGCCGAAGTAACAACATACTGATACCGGTTAGTAAGAACCATGAATTAATGCTTTGACAAGTCTGCAGACAGACGGCAGAGAAACACCTTTAAAATGCGTGCTTTCTAAATGGAGCTCGGCTAAGCTAACGTTGTAAATGCTTCGACCGTCCACACTCACAGCAACGGCCTACAGACATGAATAAAGCAGCGACTGTATTCACCATGACACAGACAGTCTGTGGTTTGTACTTGTTTCACTTGTGTCTAGTTTCTGAACAGATATGAGGAGCTGTGAGCTCTGAGCATGGATGTGGCTCTGAGTGCTAACAGCTAACGGCTGATGTTGGTTTTGTGTTTCGCATTGAAGATGACATCACGGCTCCACCTACACTGCGTTACTATAGTTACTGCCCCAGCTACTAAACTGTGGAAACGCAACATAAAGTGAGCCTGGCCTACCATGGCCTAACTATACCGTACTAAGCCGTGAGAGGCCCTGCAGTGGAAATGCGGCATAACTAGCCCCGTTTGAGAGGTTTTCTAAATCAACAGATTCTCTAAAATGGGTTAAGGAGTCGACTCGAGCAACAATCCGTTCCTCTAACCTGCTTGGTTTTAGAGGTTTTCTAATTCAACAGATTCTGTATGATGGGTTAAGGACTCGACATATATCCCTGCACTTTCACTTTATCTGCATATTGAAGTAGGGTAGGGTGAGGTAGCAGCACCGGTGGCGGTGTAGCTGGTGCTCAGGTCTGTAAACGGGCCCTCCTCCCCTCCTGCTCCCCTGGTCCTGACCTGTGGGAGCACCCCCTCCTCCGGATCCGTCCCCAGCGCCCGGGGACTCTCAGCCCGGCCCGGCCCAGCCTCGCTCCCCGACAGGGGCTAACGTTTCAGGCTTTGAGTCAAGCCCCTTCTGGAGGTGATTAGCCCCAAACCCATGACAGATTCTTTCCAAGATATCCGACGCAGCGTGTTTATTTTATCCGGGCTCTTTGTGTGGATGTGCTGGACATGAGTAACCCACTTGAAATGGGTATCAGCTTACATACCCAGAGAGGGAGATAGAGAGGGAGAGAATGGAGCAGAGCCACAAAACATTTTCTCTTTAGAGGCAAAACATGGAGAAACACACTTCCCCTTTTTTGTGGTTTGTATCATCATGTGTCTGTGTGCAGCAGATGTTGTGAAAGTGTTTCTCCTTGGTTCTCCTCTTACTTGTTCACCAACTCCTTTCACTCAAGCCCCCCAGGCACACACCCCCTTCTAGCCTCCTTCTTCCAGCCCACCAAACATCCGTCCTCATGTCAGAGGGACACATGGGTATATATCTTTATTTCAGACTGGAACCCCTACCTCCTGAGCACTTAACTCGATTTCACACTTCAAGTCCTCTACAAAGTCCAGCTGAAACACAATCGTCTTGTTTATCATCCATCCTCCAAAATAACTTCATGTCAGACTATTTACCACCATTCATATGCATTCAATTTCACCCCCATTATCTCCTCATAGAGTATGTTTGAGATGCACTGGCACACTTAAGGAAGGAACTAGCAGAGCTAATGTATATTTGGGCAAAGTCACTCAGTAAGACGGACAACCAACTAACAACTGACTTAAGATCTTTAAGATGGCAGGCTTTCTGCCTCACCTTCCACATGTGGCGTCCTTTTTGCCTTTAGACGTGGAGGACACGCTACAAAACTTTGTTTTATTACCTTAAAGGTGGGGTAGGTAATTTGAGGAACCAGCTCGAGTGCGCTAGAATTTGAAAATACACAGCCGGAAGAAATCTGCCACTTCCTTACAGAGCCCCTCCTCCAACACACACGAACGCACACATGACCAATGAGGGCACGAGATAAGTTTGTGCACAGATGGAAGGCTGACAGGCAGGTAGGCCATCCAGTTACTTTAGCCGGGCCGGCTCAGATGATTGGTCGTGCTTTTTACAGCGCCACGGCTTCCAGAGATGATATTTTTTTATGGATTTATTGTCAAAGCACTTCAGATATTCATTGCTATCGGGATGTTAAGAGCATTCCATGGAATATAACAAGTGTATCTCGAACCGGTTTCTCAAACTTACCTACCCCACCTTTAATACCTCTATACCTTAAAACGTTATAAAGATCTGTCTTACTTTATGGTTCAACTTCCTTGCCGATCTACCATACTTGTTGTAGTTGTGCGTACTCACAGCATCTACTGTGCAAAGCAGAAATATGACCAACATTACAGGTGTTTTCATTTTTGTTTCATGTACAACTACAGTGGTTTGAATAATCTCACTTTTTCCTCATTTACAACCCTCACTGTTTACAGTTACACTTCTGTGTTTATTGTAGTTTGATTCCCACATCTCCGCTCACTTTCCCTACACTGTCCCGGACCCTCACTCACAACTCATTCAGTTGTTATCGGGCTCTGCTGTGGTCCTGATGCACCGCCTGACCCTGGGTTGTTTGTTTCTGCAGTGAGGGAGGAGGAGGAGGCGGCTCCAAAGTGCCAGCATTCTGTCTCTCCTTCAGCTGGGGTTTTCTCCCGGCCAAAGCCTCCTCCCCCCCCTCCTCCTCCTCCTCCCAAACCCTCTGATATTAAGTCAGAGCTCTTCCCTTCTCAGAAGAGACGAGATCTCTTAATGTGCTTAAGAGCCCCTCTTAACAGGCATGACTCCTACAGGCCCCTTCCTGATGTCCTGGAGGAGAATTGGAAGGGGAGAGGGGTCAGCAGGGGGCTTCAGGGGGGGAGAGGGAGAGGAGAGACGCTCTATGCTACTGAAGTAAACTCTTTTCATGGTGCTCATCAACTTGTGATTTATACATTCCACCATTCATGAATTCACATCTTGAGATTTCAAATTTAAAGCCATTTTGCCTTTCATTATTATTTACTTATCAATATAGGATCCTATGATTAGATAGATAGATAGGTAGGTAGGTAGGTAGGTAGATAAATAGGTAGGTAGGTAGATAAATAGGTAGGTAGGTAGGTACAGTAGGTAGGTAGGTAGATAAATAGGTAGGTAGGTAGGTACAGTAGGTAGATCGATAGGTAGGTAGGTAAAGTAGGTAGATAGGTAGATGGGTAGGTAGATCGGTAGGTAGGTAGATGGGTAGGTAGATCGGTAGGTAGGTACAGTAGGTAGGTAGGTAGGTAGGTAGGTAGGTAGGTAGATGGATATATACTTTATTTATCCCAAAATGGGAAATTATTTCGTCACGGCAGCAGTGTTGTGAAGCATTACACAAGTAAAAAATATTGTAAAGATACAATAGGATACCAATATAATAAAAATAAAAATGAACATCAGCGACAAGTACATTCGAAGTCACAATAGAAAGGACATATATCACTAAAGTATCTAAGTAATATCCAATATAAGAAAAATATTGAACAATATACAATCTCACTAAGCTACAGAAATATATAGAAATATACAATAGACACATATTGGCATTGGATTATACTGTGTACATTACAATTGTGCAAGTAGCAGTTGTGCAAATGAAAAACTATCATTTATGAAAACATCCCCCTTTTCTTGGAGTGCTTCATTAAGCATGCTTTCTCTTTCTCCAAACTGCCTTCGCCTTGTCTCTCTGTGTGTTTTCAGCTTTTGGGAAGTGCGAGTAGCCATTTCCTGTCCGTCGCTGCCCCGGGGAATCATCCATCACTTGACATTTTTAGTGGGGGCTCCTCAATTAACCCATGAAAAGTGTAAAGCTATTCTCCCCCCTGTTTGGTACAGCTCAGCAAAAGCAAGTTAACGACTTAAATAAATGCATCATTAGTTCCAGCATCAGGCTGTCAAAATCCATTATCAGTTTACACCCATCTGCGGCGGCATTACTGTCAGCACAGCGTAAATGTTTGCTTTGAATTACGACCTTATTATGGGATTTCAGTATAACCTCGTAAATCAGCAGCCCTTCAGATTTCTCTCTTTAGCAAACACTGTTAGATTCAATTCAACAAAGAACCACAATTGTTAGATGCAACAGGAGGGGATCTACTTTTTCTATCAGCGACTTTAAATAGCAATGCCCCTGAGTCCTCCAAACAAATACACCACCTTAAGCCCAAAGGTAAACACTTGGAGCTCTGACCACTGATCTCCCAGTGCTGGGAACTGGCCGGCTGTAATTACAGTGTAACATGTCAGCTGTTGCTCCAGATCAGGCCCTTTTGAGCTGTTTATTTGTTAAGCTTGTACTTCTGTGAGAATCTGTTAAAACAACCCCTTCCCTGCAGTATTGATTACGCCGAGAAGCATGCCACCTTCACCACAACTTTCCCTGATCAGGCACAGCACTCTCATCAAGAATGTTGCTTAGCTTTCAAGAAAAATGGCCAGTGACGTTTGTTTGATGTTTCCTGTCGAGTGCAGTTGTCCAGGCTGAGCTGGAGCTTCAGCAGGCGGAGAAGGTGGAGCGAGTGAAGCAGCAGCGAGCTCAGCAGTGGCTTCAGACCCTGGCTGCTCGCTCTGACCGGGGCTCAGAGAGGTGAGGCGTATCATCAGGGGCTTTAAATGGTCACTTTAACCAATTACAGACAAAAGCATTTTGTAATCTTTTTGAAACGTTTTTCTCTGTGATTTCTGACGTTTTGTCAAGAGACTCTTTGCTGTTGAGCTTTTAAATATTAAACATTGAAACTCTGAGCATCAAGAATGTAAGAGTCCTTTATGCTGTATAATTGACCGCATGTCATGGAGTGTAATAAGGTATCCGTAGACCTTTCTATGAGACAACTTTATCTACCTAAAACGTCTTCAGCCATGGTACATACAGTACGTACATACTTCTAGATGTGGGCTTACATACACATACTACTCAGTATCACTCCGCGCCACATCAGTAACATCCTGATAGTATATGTGCACACAGCATAGGGGGGATACCGAATAGGCAAAGCTATTAGTAGGGTGAGATGCCACTTATTTACACACTAAAATAAAGTTAAATTAACTCTTTTACAGTAATTAAAAATACATTTCCATCCAAAAATATTAGGGGATGCTTGCCTCCTCTAATGGATGAATTTATAACCAACAGTACACATACACTACATCGTTCTGTGCAGGGAAAGTGAAGAAACAGGGACGAGGGAGATTTGATTTATTTCAAGTGGTCAGGTTTTATTAATAACAAAGAAAGGATATCTGATTGGCCATGCTTAATTCTGTTCATTTAAAATATTGTAAAATGTTATTATTCTACTGATTGTTTTTGGATACCAAGGAATCAGTTTGACCAAAATGCCAAAAGAGTTTAAGCTGACACTTTATTATAACTACTGTTTCTTCAAATACATTCTATAACCGAGGCAGTGAGCAGCATGTCGGCCTGTGCAACCCCGACATAACAAATAGACGTTAAGATGATCACACATGGCATCTGTGTTTATTAGGTCAGAGGTCATAGCTTAGCGAGGAAGAAAGGAAATTGATTCGAGATATGCAGAGCTCTAAATGTCTTATCTTTTACTCAGCGTGCATTTCTTACCGGAGATCAGCTCGGACATTCTGAACGGAGGCAGAGTGCAGCTCGTGGTGAGTACACCCCCCCTCTGTTTCCCCCATTTATTTCAATGACAGTGCATCTTGATTTTGATCTTCTCTAGGGGGGTTATTTTCATGCATGTGAAGGTATGCAGTATTTACATTCAGCGGCCCTGCAGTGGGTTCCCTCTCCTGGAGCCTGTCTCCTTGGTTTTAAAGGAGGCAGGGGGGGAGGTTTGTTTCGCTCCACAGTGACACTTCCAATTGGATCAACCGGCTGCAATTTCTTCATTTTACTTGCAGAAATCCCAGTGTCACTTTGGAGAAGTTTGCATGGACCCGTGAACGATTGTGATGCTCGTGAGGGCTTTGAAGTCGGGAGTAACAGGTCTCCCTGTAGTTATAGAGCAGTTTGAGTTATGACCACTGGCAGGAGGAGACGCCCTCTCCTCCTGTTTCTTAGATACGTTCAGACGGCAGAGCCCCTGGTTGTTGAATGTTATTCAAAATGCAGGAGTGCTTGCGTGTCATGTTGGGCCTCTTTTCTGTGTGTGTTTCTGTGCGTGCAGGCAGACCTGGGATCCGCAGAACGTCACGCCCGCGGATCGTGCGCCAACAACAGTTTAGCTGCCCAGCCCTGCAAGGAGAACGATTATCCTCGCAGGAACTCTTTGGGTCATGCAAGTGAGTCGCTTTTCGACCCAAAATCGCCCCGTTTACAGGGGATTTCCGAGTGATTGTTGAACAGAATCCAAAAACACATTAATAAAATGTTCTGAAACACAATCTACGCCTATTCTCTTAAAGTAAACAATTCAAGTCACTGACTCTGATTTTAATCTTCTCTTACAATAACTGGTAATCCAGATAAATGTCAATACAGACTTTTAATGCAATGTTTGATTTAAAAGGACATTTACAACAGTAAGGAAATAATGAGCAGTTTTTCACATATACACATGCCTCCATACACACATGCCTAACATATGATTCAAATAATAGACAGACAGATATATCTATACTGTATGTATTGAATATGGATGTATAACATATTTACTTGATGCTTATGTTAGCTTTATGACACTTTTTATTAAGTTAAACTGACATTTTGCCTAAAAAGTCAAAATGTTTCGAGAAATGTCATGTACAAACCTAAGAATATATATAATCAGTATCATATAGTGTCATTATTTTAATATCTTTGTATCCAAATGTGTGTATATACCTGTACATTAAGCACATGTGTGTATATACCTGTACATTAAGCAAATGTGTGTATATACCTGTACATTAAGCACATGTGTGTATATACCTGTACATTAAGCACATGTGTGTATATACCTGTACATTAAGCACATGTGTGTACAGATGTGTGTAACACAGGCCTAAGTCCGCAGAGTCTCGATAAAGTCTGCTGCTTATCCAGCCTACACTGAGTCCACTAGTCGGCTGTTTCTGAAAGAGGAGAGGGGGGGGGTGGGGCAGCATGAGGTCGGGCCGGGGACAGAGTGCCGCGAATTTCTCCTCTGACAGGAAACGGGCAAAAAAAAAGAAAAGAAATCCTTTCAGTGAAGAATGACTGGCTCTTCTGTCAGGAGCTTGAGCGACAAAGATGCCACTGACAGACTGACGGCAGATGACCACTTTAAACAAGCTCAGGAATCCAAGAGAAGCAGAGCCCTGTCCCCGGTAACGAAGACAAATTGGATTCCGGTGATGATTTGAAAATGATTTCCACGAGGTGCAGCAGCGAGCGTTGTCGTGTTAGGCAGGAGGACCGTTGCTCTGAACAGAGAAAGCCGCTTTGTCTGCGATGATGAAAACACCACTTTGTCAAATTGAAATATGAATGTATGTCCAAGGCAAGAACATTTCTCATAAGCCAATTAGATATTATATAAACTTGGAAAGGGCACAAAGGGTTCTGAGTTGCATCATGAAAAACTAATTAGAGGAAATTGTTTGAAAATGGGGAATTAGCTAAATAAGCAGCTAACCTTTCTTAGTCAACCCACACCCCCCCAAATAGGCCCAACAAATAGTATTGATCCTATATGTTGTGCCTTCTGAAGTGGCATCAAAGTGAGGCTTTAAAGTGACGAGGTTCACTTGCGTTGCCATGGCAGTCACGATGACATAAATACTCTTTAACGCTGCAATGCGATACTCACCACTTGCTGGGACGCTGCCGTAAAATGCGTTTCCAGGCTCATAAAATATTTTCATTACCTGTGCACAGGAAACCACTTGAGTTGCATATCTGCTCCCTCAATTTCGCCCGCCGTTCAACTCTAATAGGAGTACAATTATCGAAAACTATTTATTTGGTCACAGCGGTTTGGGTCCAATGTGCGGCCATTTCTTTCCCCCCCATCTCCGTACATTAAATGGCACGACCGCAGTACTTTCGTCGAGATTTACAGGTTC
Source organism: Harpagifer antarcticus (assembly GCA_902827135.1). Classification (NCBI taxonomy): domain Eukaryota; kingdom Metazoa; phylum Chordata; class Actinopteri; order Perciformes; family Harpagiferidae; genus Harpagifer; species Harpagifer antarcticus. Next base: position 4,282,683 of record CADEHL010000998.1, read on the forward strand.
TGTTTCTGATTTAGGTCAGATAATTGGACAAAAGTCTTTGATAAACCACCCGAATTTCTGAAAATAAACACAAAGACTGCGGTGGTTTATCTTCAAACTACATTACACGAATGTGAGTGGAGGAAAACGGTGTTACACGACAGACATGTGTAAAATCTAAATCTTTAGAGGTGCGATTAGGTAAGACTCGAGAGTGGTTGGATATTCTATACAGTGTGCCAGCTGTGCAGATATCTGGAGCCGTATCTGCCCCCCCACCATCCTCCAGAGCCCCCCCGCTGTGTGGCGCCCTGTGTGTGGCGGCCGACACGTGGAACGCATCACGCCCGGTCGAAGCGCTGCCTTTGTACTGTGTGTTTGAAAAGCTCTGCACTGATCCCCAGGTGGAAAGGAATGGGCCTCTGGTGCAGCTCACACACAACTCACCTGCTCAGACTTAAGACTCTACAGCCAGGTTTAACATTGTGTTGTCTCGAGCCTCATGAAAGAGAGACTCAACTGGAGTCCAAATGTAACTCATGCAAGGTCAAGAGTTGCACATTTCTTGTTTTAAGGTTTTAAGGAACACTCTTTGTGTTAGATTACATTATTATTGCTTAGATAAATGGCATGATTGATTGGTTGTTGACAAGAGCAAGAGCAGGGGTGTCAAACTCAATTTCATTGTGGGCCACATTCGCATAAAGGTTGCACTATAATGTATTATATTACATGATTGCCTCTGAATTGGATTATTATTGGAGAGGATAATAACTTAGTAATTAACTGAAAGCAGAAGTCCAGGGCAAATAATTGCAAGTCTCTTCAGTGGCATGTCACAAAACGAGATGCATTGTGGGACATGTAGTTTATGGACAACCCGCTTCTGTAAAGTGGCATGTAGCCGTATAATAAACGTATTATATTCTTTGCAAGCTCTTGCGGGGCCGGATTGTAGAGGGAAATCCTTAGGTGTATAATAAATGATACATTACTTTTCCAACCTTTCAATGATGATTATTGATAACCTACGCTATTAAGGTCTGAGCAAATAAAGAGCAGGCCATGTCAGCAACAATCCAGATTGACGAACACTAAACCTTCTCTTTAAAAAGCACACATCGATGCATTCCCATCTATGATAAGTGGATTTGACAACGTTGGATTCACACATGAGATATTGATGCATTTTCCTTCTACGTCTCCAGGAAAAGAAGTCCCATCTCCTCCGAGAGTCACGTCTGCTCCATCGAAAAAGGAGCGCATGTCCTTCCGAGACAACCCAGTCATGAAGAGCGGCGGCTGGGGAGGAGGCAAGAAGAGGGACACAGTCTACAAGTAAAACACAACTCTTCCACTTCACCTTTTAAGATGTCTTTACCCAACATGTGAAGAACTCAAAGACATATCTACCTGATAGTGGTTCGTTTTCAGATAGATATCCCTAAGAATGCAGGTTCTTCAAAATATGTGCTTCGAGTTCAGGAAAGTTTGGATGCTATCAACCTGTGTTGTGGTAATGACCCAACATTTGAACCAATGGATCTCACAAGTCCATTTCTTCCTTCCATGACGAAAACTCTCTATTTTTATTAAAAAGGATATTTCCCCCTGCAGCTGTTCTTTTCAAACTCAGCTGAAAACTTGAGCTCCCCGTCCCGAACAAAAATGAATTAAGAGCAATAGGACCCGGACCAGCCCAAATATCTTCGGGCACTTTCGTTATGTTGACTCAGCTCAAGTTTCAGCGCCTGAACCAAACACATGGAACCAAATGGCACGCTTCATATGCAAATGATGGCAGGAAATAAGAACCAGGAACTTTTTATACCCGTGAATTCATGTTTCCTTGGATGCTGACCGGTTGTTTCTATGCCGATTTACTGTCTCGACAACAAACAAAGTAACTATAGTTTGCAGCCGTGGGAAGAGACTTGCCGTTTACACGTATTCTGCTCTTTTAAGACTAACATGTAACCCTTAAATAGTTTCTGTATCCTGGAGGACACAGTGCCCCGATAAGGTTATACAACAGAGATAATCACTCACAGATAGACTTATGTTTTGAAGCCTATACTTGTGTAAATACAGTGAATTATGGGTGTAATAAATGGGTGTAACATGTGTAACACAGGTGGAACCTAGATGTACTATAGGTGTGAAGTTGGTGTAACATGGGTGTGATATGGATGTACAGTAACATGGGTGTGATATGGATGTACAGTAACATGGGTGTGATATGGATGTACAGTAACATGGGTGTGATATGGATGTACAGTAACATGGGGGTGATATGGGTATATTATAGGTGTAACCTGCGTGTAATGTTGGTGTTATATGCATGTAACATGGGTGTAACATGGGTGTCATATAGGTTCAGTAAATGTATACCCTAAATGGGCAATACATTTTAGAAAAAAGTCACATTTCATGAAATTGTAATTGTAGCCCAGATATTAGAGAACAGTAATTCTTTAATTTCCCCAAAATATCGCCATTTTAAGGGTTAAGTGTCATTTTAGTGGCTACATTCAGTTCCTGCTCTCCAACAGTGGGCTTGAAATGACTGCTTTTAGGCGCCGGGCGCAAACATTGGTGTTGGAATTAGACCAACGTTTTCTTTATTTCCAGTCGTGGATTATAATGGCCTTGTCTCTGGTGTATTTGAGTTTGGAGAGCTACAAGGCGTCCGTCCGCAAACACTGCCCCCCCGGAGGCGATGGACCTCGAGGCTCGGAGGTTCCTCGCCGCCTGGAAATGATAACTTAATGAATGTCAAAACAAATAGTCGGAGCTGCAGAGTGGCTCCCTGGCAGGAAATGCATGTCTGTGTATTTATCTTCTCCTATCTTTCGCTCTGCACATGTCTGCAGGCTGTGTTTTGACTGTACTGCAGGGATTTCAGTCTTCAGAGTGGCGTATGCCAGAGATGTGGTGGTCCAGCCCACTTGGGGGATGTTGTGAAACCCAAGAGCAGTGTTCTCCTTCAGGGGGGACATCAAGGGGGGAGTATCTGTCATCAATCAGTCAATACACAACTCTGATAAAGCCAACTTCAGATATTTAGTGGATACATCATGCAGAGACAGGTGAAATAAATGTGCAGTTATATATTGTCACTTTCTTTGACATGTGTTCAGGTTTTCCCAGGCTTCCCTTCCCAACTACCGCTGCTGAAATGATATTGTTAAACCAGCGTCCACCAGTCTTCATTACTTCTGTTTACTTTTGGGTTATGGCTAAATTATATGTAACTTAAGACATCCAAAATCCATTGCGTGGTGAAATGAGTGCTCCACCGCACATTTAGATAAGATGAGGAATGTCCCTCTCAGCCTGCCTGACCTCAAGTCAGCACAAGTTGTCAGATGGAGTCTGCCAGAGAGACCTTGGCTATCCAAATCCCTCTGAGTGCTGTCTTCAAGTGCATTAGACTAGAGGACCGTAACAGAGTCTGCTTCCAAGTTTTAGCTACAGTTTCGCACAGTGTATATTTTGCTGAGTATTTTTGAAAGCATGCGGTACTGCTTTCGACATTTTTTGTCAGGCGTTCAAGATCAATTTAACTCAAGACAGTTTTAGGAAGATTCAAGAGAGATTGATTTGTATATAATTGAAATTGCCCCCAATGTGCACTCCTGTTACATCCTTAATACACTAGTAGGGCCATATTACACCAATAGTACACGTGAAACCATCTTACATCCACATTTCACTGTTATTACTGAGTAGGCTTCTCAACACAAGTGTGTATGTGGAGATTATCCCTGTTTTATAACCTGGGCAATGTGTCCTCACGGTTACAGAAACCACTTTAGGGTTGAACCACAGTTGTAGTTATATCATTATTCAGAGATACGGCTTCACTAAGCAATTAAATATAAAATAACCATAACTCAAATTTCCACAATCACTTACCGATAAAGAAAAGATTACATAACGAGATATCTCTTTTGATGTATTCCTGCCTTACACAGTTAGCCATCTCTTGTAGCTACGGTAAAGAAATAGGAAATGGATATAAACTCTGAGGAATGTGCAAGCTCTCTTGAAAATGTGAAACCGACTTATAAAGACATCGTGAATAAACTCGCACAGGCAGAAACGTCTCTGCGCTGCTCTCTGGTGAAAGTCAGAGCTCGTTGATTCCCACGACGACAACCGGCGGTTTGAAACATCCCAGAGATGAGAACAGGTCTGAGGCGTTCCTCTAAATTGAGGGCAGGAGTGCGGTCACATGACGCCTGAGAGAATGACCTTTTGGAGGTTGGTCAATTCATTAAGGCAGAACAGAGTCCCTCTAGTTTGTCAGATGTTCGACTCCTTGGTATTTATATACAGAGGACATTAATGGAAGTAAGGGTACATGTTGTGCGTGCTTGTGTGTACAAACGATATGTGACATTAATTAATAAATTATAAAATATACATTTCAGTAACTTATTATGAAATGTATCTTTGAATACACACACGTCTTTTTCAGAATCCCAACTTCTGATGACGATCCAAATTTTAAACACCAATTATTATTTTTTCAGTTGTAATAATTTCCTTATATTTTAATTTTGGAATAAGATGTTATACTTATATCTGTATTCTTCCTGGTTTGTCTATACTGGTGTTTAAATGATTTAATTTGTCCTGCAAGATTCAAGAAAACAACCATTTCTGTACGATTATAGGTTTTGAATGTGAGTGCAACTCTTGATAAATGTTAATTTGACAATTTGACTAAGATTTGAAACATTAAAGGTCAAGCTAAGCATTCATAAGGCTTCTATCTGTTTCCTATTTATGTTTTCATTTGACCGACATTAGTTTTGTATTGAAGAGAATCCTCAACAATAAGGAAACGCTGTTATGTTAATGGTCATTTCAAAGTGTAAACTCACTCTTCCGTATGAATATTAATCCTGCAAAACACTTCTTACTGTTCAAGTTGATACATCAGCTGTGTGTCACAGCATCTGGATGTGCGCTGCCGGGTTAGTTCTGGTTCCAGTCAGAGGTGACTTGTATAACATGAACCCAGATGACTCGAGTGACTGAGGGCTTTGTCAGGGCTCAGGAAGGCCTGACTCCTGGAGAAACACACAAACAAACAATATCAAAAACGAGTTCTGCAGACTCGAAGGACTTTCACCAACTCCACAAAATGTGTGTTTTTAGGGGGAAATAATCTGCCTGTCGGGGCTAGCCTAACATTTGAAGACATTTCAAAAGATTGAATAAGACCTAAGGGTGGCTTTGGGCATCATGATGTGATGTTTCTATTGGTCTGTGTTGAGTCATATCGAGAAATGGATGATAGCTCAGTTCCATCCAATTCTGACCGTCATGTGTGCTGGCAGACGAGGTGCTATTTCCACCATGACACGTCCCTACCACTATTTGAAAGCTTGCACCAAGATTTGCTAACTAACAAATTAGTACACTTTCAGAAAATTGTATTTGCATAATTACAAAACAAAAAAATGCAATGTTAATCTAGAATAAAAGCATTTTTTTTTAATCAAGTGCATTTACAAGTGCTCAAATATGTCTAAACAATAAATAAAAGTCCAAATAAAGTTGAGCTCACGTAAAAAGATGACTATAGAATGACCAAAATGCTAGTTTTACGTTGAAAGCGAAAGTGGGAACAAAAGATTAAATTGTTATTTAGGACTTCCCTTCAATATGATTTTTTCACAGTAACTAAAAACATCTAATCAAACCTTGAAATGTATGCTTTCTTAAACAGATTTATGAATGTTAAATCCTTTAGACTTATAGTAGCTTTTTGATTCTGGTATGGCTTTAAGAGAAAGGCTAAACTATGACCAGTAACCTCAAAACATGTCTCAACCTTTGTTCTTGTGTTCTCCCAATGTTGGTGGTTAGACGTCAAACGGAAAACCCTATGACATTGCCCAAAAGTGTAGATGTTGAAACTTAAATATCTTCTGCCCCCCCCCCAACACAAAGTGACACCATTTGTATTCAAGGTGAAGATGTGTCCAGGTGGCTCACATGCAGCATGCACTTCATGAATTAGACTGAGCCACCAAACCTCAGTGAACTTTTCACATGTTCTCCTCAGCGTGAGCCGCTGAGCGAGGTCATCTTAGAAGCCCAATAAGACGCCCCCCTGCTACTTAAGAGCACCTCTATTTATTTGTATGTGTTCTCCTGTGGCACCGAGAAGCTCCAGGTAACTGCCACTGACCCCAGAGCGAACCAAAGCTACGCCTGGTGTGCATTGCAGGTGGTGGAGATGTGGAGCAGGCAGATGGGCTCTGCTTGGTGGAACATAAATCCTGCAGTAAGAAGAACTCTCTTCCTCTCTGCACAACACTCCCTGGTGAGTCCTGTGTCTGCTGGAGTCAATGAAGCTTCACTCTCCTGCAGCAGGAGGCTCTTTAAATCAAGAAAGAGAGGTCAATATTTCATTTATAGGGCCTTTGAATGACAACTTCATTTCTAATTTGATGTTATTAATTAACAGCCTACTAAATTGTGAAATTAAAAAAATACACTGTTGCTGCTCACAGAGAAAATTAAATGTTTCCATTTTTTAAGCAGGCTTTTATGCTTTTGCCCTAATTGAAAACAACCTCTCAGCCCCTGTTAATCATGACAACTCATTCACATTGCAAATACGTGAACCAAAGACCTGCGTGGTGTTCCCGTGTGATACTCACTTACGGTAGCACGTGGACACATGCCTAAATTATCCAACATCGTTCACATTTTATGGTAAACATTTGTTAAAACGTTTTTTGGGGCATGTGGTAATTTAATTAATATTTAAACACATATGGACATGATCGAAAACTATCTCAGTTTAAAGCTACGAAACGTGAGTAAATCATCTTCTGTCCCAAATGTCAGGTGTAGAAATAATCCTTAATTCATGTAATCCATGCAATGTGTGTCTAACAAACTCGTGAACGCATTAATAACGAAATAATTGAGGACTTCCGTGTATTTATTTATGTGCGCAAAACGTGCGTAATATGTTAACTGCATTTGCTTTATTAACTAAAAAAAACTAAACACAATCACATAAATTAACTTTAAAATGAATTTGCGTTTTCTATACAGATTTATATTAAATATTTGTCATAACGCCTTTTATAGACTTGAATTGTTATCAGTTGTGGTAAGGCCTAAAACAAATATGGCTACAAATCAGTTTGTCAAACACGAAAAGCTAAAAGTTTAAAAGATAATAATTTAGAAAGTATATGCTTCTTCCCCATAATGCATCTTTAAAGTGAATTTAACAACACTCTTCGGTTCACTTTATTCCGGTACCAAACATGTCAAACTGCTCCAAGAACGAAACGAACGAGCAGCAGAGATCAGCGAGCTTTAAGGATCCACAGAATCCGGTTAAATCCATTCTGAGTCCCAACGAGCAGCTGTGAATTACTGCCTCGTTGTGGATGTCCAAACATGTTGTACATTAGAGTTCTGGTTCTGCTCTCAGACTGTGTGGTTGGGTCCGGGCTGGGGGGGGAGGAGTTGGTTCACATTCAGAGAGGAGGGCAGCTCTTAAGCCTCTCACTCTCTTCGGGGCTATAAAGACGTCGTGCCTTCAAGACAGAGCAAATTAACTCTGAATGATTGCATTACAAGGCATCGCTGCGACCATCCGAGCAGAACAGCGATTAGTTCTTTTTTTTTTAATGCTGACTTCTGATTAAAGTGGATTTGGGTTAAGATGATGGAGTACATGGAGGATAAATTCTCGTTGAAAAACCAAACGATGAAGGCCAGCGATTACTACATGGACCAAGTCATGGAGAGCCTGGACAGCGCGCAGTACTTCACCAAGTCTTCCCCGAAATGCGTGCAGGCCTTCGGGCTGCAGAGCGGGGAGCACCGCGGGGAGCACCGCGGGGAGCACCGCGCCTCGCCGTGCGGAGACCAGAACGGTGCGTACAAACTGTGACTTTCACTTTGGCTGCATAACTCTGCAGCTGTACAGGAGTTTCACTGCATGTGTGCTGCGAGTTAAAGAGAAACTAAACTGATGGAAATATTAGTATTTATTTGTTATATTTATTATTTATGTATTGGCTTAAAAAAACGTGTTTCTTTTGTAATTATATTTTCGCTATTTTCTTCTTCTTTTTACTCACCCCCCCCCCCGAGTATTTTATTATATTATTATAAATTAAGTTCACTTATAGCTCAACCAATTGTATATATTAAATCATTCCCATTGTTTTAAAAATACTAAAGTTAATTGAAAAATTAAAAGGTTAAAATAAAAAAAATATTTCAAGTGATCATATATCTATAATCATGCTTTAATTTGCACTATAATGGCATTAAATGAATACATATTAAGGGCTATATTATTGTCTTGATCTCTTTATTTATTAAATGTATTAATGTGTATCTTTTATTCCAGGAAGCTACGGTGTTCCAAAACCAGACGAGGACTCTTTGCACACGGACCTCGGCCGGTCTATGGATAACTGCTGCACTCTGCGCGCCTCTCCCGTGAGCACCGGGCAGGACAAACCGGATTTGGACGACATGGGAGACAAATGCGACAGCAACGTGTCCAGCAGCAAGAAGCGGAGACACCGCACCACCTTCACCAGCGCGCAGCTGGACGAGCTGGAGAAGGTCTTCCAGAAAACACACTATCCAGATGTTTATGTGAGGGAACAGCTGGCCATGAGGACGGAGCTAACAGAGGCCAGAGTGCAGGTACGGTTTATCAGCAGGCTCTTGGTAGCTTTCACTTATGGAGAAAAGAAACCATTAAAGAAAGAAAGAAGGGATGGATGTGGAGCGATGCTGCAATGCGTAAAGTAACATCACTATTTAAATAGCATACTTGTAATAAAACATTTAAATAATTAACATTTTAAAGACATTTGTTGAACTTCCTTTTTTAAATGCATTAATTAATTTAAATTTCTAGCTGTTTTTTATTAATTGTTTTCGGATTATTTTGCATGAAATAGATAATTTTTTAGAATTTTTTTACTAGCATTTTGTCACAAACTCATATTTATTACATAGATATTTATTTTTGTCTCATTGGATTTTATTTCCCTGTGTTTTCGTGTCAGGTGTGGTTCCAGAACAGAAGAGCCAAGTGGAGGAAGAGAGAGCGCTACGGCCAGATCCAACAGGCCAAAAGTCACTTCGCAGCCACCTACGACCTGTCAGTGCTACCGAGGACCGACAGCTACACACAGGCGAGTTTGAGTTCCAGAAGAAACCTGTGATTATCCGTTTTTCACAACCATACTGCAGGAAGAAGCACTCCTGTAAAATAACAGTTTTAAAAACCTCATTTACAAGTAAAAGTACAACAAACCTAGCATCAAAATGTACACATTATGCAACATTTCAGAATGATATTGTTTATTGTAATAAATTAACTTCTTGCCTTCAAATTGCACTATACTGTAGGTATGGGATTTAAGTTGGTAGCTTAAACAAAACGTATACTTTATTTGTTGTTTCATTTTTAGAATTAAGTAAGAAAATAGTCACCTAAGCTGTCAGAGAAATGTAGTGGAATAAAAAGTACAATATTAGTTTCGGATTTGGATTTGGAAAGAAGTTTATAGCATAAAATAGAAATACTCAATTAAACCTAACAATTTTACTTAACGCAGAATTGAAGTAAATGTTCTTAGTTATTTTTCCGTCTCTGGTGCACAATGCTCACATCCTCCTTTAATCTTCTTTCCTAAAACACTCTCCACGACTAATGAAGGCTTCTCTCTGCTGCTCCATTCATCACTTGTTATGAGCCATCTTCAGATAAGAGGCTCTGATTGGAGCTGCGAGGTGTCCGCCTGAATGAATGGCCTTATATCAGATTTCATGTTCGGGGCTCGTTCATCTTGCAGCTCGGACAAAGGTCAGGTACGAGATGAGGTGAGAGACGACGCTGTCCGTCTGTCCGTGTGGGAAGGGGCTGTCGATCACACACCGAGGCCGAGGGCTGGGGTTGTAATGCAGGAAGGAGCTCCATTGTAATCCTGCAGGAAGAAACGTGTTGAAATAAAAAATGAACAGGGTTTCTGTGCATGCCTCTGGGTAATGTGTAGTTTGAACGAGAGCGTGTGGATTGCTCAGATATTAGACTTCGATAAGTAATGTGCTTCTTTTTGGTACAGCAGCATGCAGGAAGATATTACTTTGGAAATGTAAAAAATATTCCATTGCTTTCATGTTTTAGTTTTACTGAAAGTATTAAGATTACATTAGATATTCGTTTTTTAACCAACATTGGGATTCTTTTCGTTACAGCAGCTGGATAAATATTCTGGATAATGACCTGAAAATACATTTTGAAAGTTCTAGCTTGTACTAAGAGAGTAGGGATTCTCAAAAAGATAAGATTACATTCTTTTTTAATCCGAATTTGGGATTTATTTTGTGACGGCAGCGTGTGAAAAGACACATTAATGCAAAATAAATAATAAAATAGATGGAAATATTCTGGATAATGTGTTGAAACAATTTTTTAGATTTCCAGTTTGCGCTAAGAGCGAGAGGATTGCTCCGAGAGAGATCAGATTAAATCAGATTGATTGATCCCACGTTGAGAAATGTGTCTGTTGGAGCAGCATGTCAAATCACAATGCACAAGAATGAAAAAGGACACGTTAAAAAAAAATGGAGAATCTGGATAACATCTTAACAATAGCTTTCCATTTCCATTGTGTACTAAGAGTGTGTCGCACAGAGAGATTAGATTACTTTATTGTTCCAATATGTGGATTTTATTCGTAGTTACAGCATCAAGTAAGAAGACATTGCACATTATAAAAACATTTCAAAAAACTTTATTGATGCAAAATCTGGACTTTTTGTTACAGCAACATTTAAAGAGACATTGCAGAACATAGAAAGACATATCGAAAGAGAATAGAGTACAGCACATGAAATGGCAAGTAAGAAAACACTATAGCAGACCCACCTCTAAATGACCTATACACACAGCATACCTTAAAGTGTGAACAATAGAACGGTTACATGCAGTGATGTCAGCGCTGAGAACAATATGAACAATTGCTCAGGGTTATTTAAGGGAAGAGTAACGACAACAAGATGTTTGTTCCTCCAAAACCCTTTTGTTTTCCACAGAGTAGATGTTCAATCAGCTCATATGGAAAAGTTCACCGTCACATATTCAGATCTGGATCCTTAACTTTGATCTGATGTGTCAAGAAAATGGGATCTGGATTTATGAAACTGGAAAACGTGTGTCAGAGGTGGAATAGTAAAACGAAAGAGAACAGAAAAAGTAATTTCTCCGCTCTGGCTCGAGACCAGGTCAGAAATGTGTTGGACGTCTTCTCCTCCACACGTGTTTCTGATAGATCTGCAGCTGATCCAGATTACTGTCATCAACGCACCGTCCTGCATGTATCTGTCTCCCTGAACACGTCGGAGCTGGATTGTGTTCTTGTGGGTTTTAAAGAGATTTCATGTATTTTGTTGAGTTTGACGTGTTGGCCAGTTTTGTTGTTTTTGGGCTGGATTCTGAGGTCAGCTGATTAATGGCACGTGTTGTCAGGATCACGTCGGTAAAGCTGATTCTCCGGCGTGTCCAGAAGACGTGTGTTTAACTGTCAAAGTGGACTTTCTCTTGACCACAGCACGACTGATTTGTGGTATTTGTTTAAAAAAGTCTGTAAATATATATTTTGGCAGAATGTCCTTAAGTTGAGCGAAAGCTGGTTAGTTCAGTTTATAGTTTTGTGTTTTTATGAATTTTCTCAAATGCTGAAGGTAATTGTTTATTGGTGTAACAAGTATGGAACTACTTTGGTGCGTTTGAACATGAAATTCATTTTTTGGGGCAGAAATCAAAGGGTTAGGGCAGGGGTGTCAAACTCAAATACACAGTGGGCCAACATTAAAAAATGGGTACTAGTCGAGGGCCGGACTGGTTCAATGTTTACTGCAGAACTTATTGAAATGAACTTATTGCACATATTAAACCTGGAACTAACAAAGCTTAAATTATTGCCTATAAAAACAACATTAAATAATCAGTTGCATTCATTTCTTATGGCTCTATCTGCAGCTTTTCCAGAGTCACAGCTTCAAAAAAACTATTTCAAAGTGCAGAAGGAAGCATCCTTTGAACTCAGTGTGCTGCTCTGTGATGCTAGTTCAGATACTTGGCGTCTCATCTTGGGTGCAGGTTCATCAATGTTTGGGCTCAGGCTCTGAGCTGAGGAGACCCTCAGGATGGAGTGAAGGGGTGCGTGCAATATACCGGAGGGCCAGATCTAATAGTAATTAGAAATTATCCTGCGGGCCGAAATTAAATCCACCACGGGCCTGATTTGGCCCCCGGGCCTTGAGTTTGACACATGTGGGTTAGGGTATATGGCACATATCACTTATTGCAGCATTACATATTTGTGCATTTCAGTGACCTACTTTTCCCCGTATACAATTAAGGAAGAAATGAATTTGCATGCTTTTCACATGCTACTCACTTAGACCAGCGTGTTCTGCATTTGATTGAAATCTTGGCAAAAGAACCAAACAAACTTCCTCTCAGTGAGTTCGGCTATTTGAATGTGTTTTAGCGGTCAGCTTCGTCAGAGTTCTACGTAAAGACGGACATGCTGTTCTGTAGACTCAGCTCTGTCTCATCATGATGGGCTGAGTGCTGACCAGATGGAAGTGATCCCTGTTCTCTCTCGCATCATCTCAACATACCAACAGAGGCTGCACACCACTTTGTGACGCATTCAGAACATGTGAACTGCTCTAAAATGATCATTGGGATGTGTGTCTGATATTCCAACCTCCAATTGAGGTGGATGACATTTACATTTTTGCTGCTCAACCCTTCACAACCCTACATTTCGTGTGTGTGTGTGTGTGTGTGTGTGTGTGTGTGTGTGTGTGTGTGTGTGTGTGTGGGGTAAGGTTTGATAATCTATCGTCTAAACATGCTTATTCAAAAATAAATCTATGCCTTATGTGGTTGCCAATGTTGTACAGTATATGCAACATTATAAATCTATTAAACACGTTTTTTAAGTATGTACCCTAATGCATCCTGATGTAATCAAAGCCATTATCCAAATAATCTAAACCAGGGGTGTCCAAACTACGGCCCGGGGGCCAAATGCGGCCCACAGACCATTTTGAATCGGCCCTCAGCTAATTCAAAAAGTATAATCTTATACGGCCCACAAAAGAAACTTGGTCTTGTCTTGTCTTGTACTTCTTAAATATATCTGTACACATATATTACACAGTAGTATTCATGTCTTAATAAAACCACTTTTCGAATTAATTCAGTCGATTAAAGTTCCAAACAAATCTTAGTTGATAAGAAAAAAGCCCAATGACTTATTTACAAGCTTGAAATACACCCTTCCTATTTCTCCTTATGATAATCAATCTGAGGCTTCTGCTTGAAGGGATGAGCTGCCAACACTCACAAGCATACTTGACCTACATTTGATTGAGTTTGCTAACTGATAACTGAACCTATGAGGCGGTATACCTCTAGTGAGCGGCCCAGCCCTTCGTATACTTCTCTGTATGTGTCCCTGATCTAAACCCTTTTTTCTCCCCACAGATCCCCAACAACCTGTGGCCCCCTCCTGCTCCGGGGGGCTCGGTGGTGTCGTCCTGCATGCTGCCCCGAGGCTCCCCCCCCTGCGTCTCCTCGTACTCCCACCCCCCCCGCCCGCCCCCCGGCTCCTCAGAGCACGGCTACGTCAGCTTCCCCGCCCAGCAGAACCAGTTCAGTCACGTGTCCTTAAACAACTTCTTCAGCGCCGACTCCCTCCTCACGCCGGCCCCCAACGGGCACCACGTCGCCTTCGAGACCAAACCCGAGTTCGAGAGGCGCTCGTCCAGCATCGCCGTGCTGAGGATGAAGGCTAAGGAGCACACGGCCAACATCTCGTGGGCCATGTGATCAGGACTGTCTGGATGATGAGTGGACAATATCTTTCTCAGTTAAGAGTGTGAGGATTGCCTTGACAACGAGCTGTTCCAATCAACACATTTTCTTTCATATCGACAGACTAGATGTCACGTATTTTAGACAGCTGTGGCTCAGGTCTGTGATTCGATTCCCACCTTAATCACTGGGAAAGACATCCAAACTGAACTGCTCTCTTCTATTGAATAGTCCGTGAAGTCGTTTTTCTGTGGGTGAAAGCATAACCAAATACAGTGCCATGTTGTGAGGGAAAATCATCATACTATCCTGATTACACCATAACTTCACATGTGATCATCTGAGTCGAGGAAAGACGACCGTGGTGAAATATGGAAATGAAAATCTGTTCAAATGTGTGGGTGTATTGCAACATCTGCAATACACTAAGTTGAAGCAACAAAAAGTAATTAATGTCGTGTGACAGACAATCAGCTGTGTTTCTGTTTCTGAGAGATGTAACGTGGATTAGTTTTGAATGACTTGGATAATCGTGTGGTAAAAGACACTTAAGTTCAGACTTTCTTTACAGGGTAATGTACAGAGCATTGTTTACAGCCCACAGTCACACATTGTTAATGAACCCACGAGGGTCAGTGTGTCCTCTTCACTGAGAGGTGAACCAGGAGAATGTCCAGTTGGATCTGATCCCAGTGAGGGTGAATGGATCCAGAACCACTACAGTACTCTGAGCACTGGGAATAAGCTTTCTGCAGCTTCCTCTTCATCCTCATCTTCCTCCCTCCAGCTCAGGACTGACGATGAGCAGCGTGGAGACAGACTGACATTCTGACGTGTGTGTGTGTGTGTGTGTGCTTTTGAACCTTTGTTGTCTCTGCTGTCACCACGCAGGCAGAGGAGACAGGTTTTAATATTGTTTGTTTTGTTTTCAAATGGAAATGTTGGATTTATAATAAATGAATTTCACTTGATTCTAGCATCGTTCTTTTTTTCAAAGAAATCATTACAGTGTGTACGTCTGGTCAAATTCAATATTGAGACAAAAACATTGATTAGTTCACAAAAAGCCTAGAAGAACACCTCCTTTAAGCCTAATGACTGTTCAACTCCTTTAAGGGTTTATTGAAGTTATACATTCTAAACATACTTAACCAAGAAACACTAGTGCCGAGAGATATACAGATTTGGTGGCACATTAAATGAAAGATTATTCTTATTTTCTTTCCTTATTTTAATTTCCATAACCTTCAGGACAAAAAGAAAGATATCCATAAGGTGTTCAAGGTTGTCTCTTTTAAATTGCTTGTCCTGTCCGACCTTCAGCTCACACACGTGAATAATGAGCTAACTGACTACCTGATGAAGTCACTCTGCAGTACGATACTGCACTTTGAAGTATCAGGCTGGCATTTGTTCCAATTTCAGATGTAATACCTAAAAGAAAATGAGTCAAAATACATGTATTTTATGTTTGGTTTTGTTCTTAAACAGCTAGCCCCTTAATGTGCTGGACTATGGTGATTAGATCTATATGAATGCACCTGCCTCGCCTGATCAAGTGAGATGCCACCTATCAGTGCGCTGAGATGTGTTACTAACTGTGAAGCACTTACTCATCACTGTACCCTGTATGCCAGGGCAGGTCTGCCATCACTGTTCGGAGACTCAGCCGTTGGTTCATGTTCATTTATAAAGCCATGCTGGGTAAACTACCACCTTACTCACTGATTTCACAGGGAGTCACAGGTAGCTATTGCCTAAGATCCCAGGATGTGTTTTTATTACACGTACCAAGTGCTAGGACTGTTTTAGGCACTAAAGCTTGTATGTGCGCTGCTCCTCTAGCTTGGAACACTCTCTAAAACATATTGAAAATTAGCGTTTTGGTTCATTTTAAAGCACAGCTTGAGGAATTGATATTTGATACTCCTGGTACCCGTCTTAAATTGTACCCCTGTCATTATGTTGTATGTGTCCTTTTGTTTTCTGTTGTATTTCTGTTACATGTGAATGTGCGGCAGGTCTCCCTTGTAAAAGAGATCGTTGATCTCAATGGGATTTTTTACCTGGATAAATAAAGGCTGTTGAGCAAACAGGACTCAAACAGGAAGAAATAATGCATTTGCTTGGGACTACTTTTAGTTGTGGATGTATACACGTTTGGTGCCTGGAAGTGGTGTATTAGGGATCGATCCAAAAGGAATAACTGTGTGTCTGCTCATGTTAATGAATGGAGATGTCAGCCAATACAAAAGTGTAGCATTGATGTGTTTTTAAAGGTGTTTGGCCAACAGTGAAGCCCTATGCCACAGAAAGCAGGCTCTACCACATGTGTCAAACTCAAGGCCCGGGGGCCAAATCAGGCCCTTGGTGGATTTAATTTCGGCCCGCAGGATAATTTCTAATTGCTATTAGATCTGGCCCTCCGGTATATTGCACGCACACCTTCACTCCATCCTGAGGGTCTCCTCCGCTCAGAGCCTGAGCCCAAACATTGATGACCTTGCCCCCAAGATGAGATGCCAAGTATCTGAGCTAGCATCACAGAGCAGCACACTGAGTTCAATGGATGTTTCCTTCTGCACTTTCTCTCTCACGACAACAGGGCAGGTTTATTTTTTCGTTGAGGGAAATTCTTTTGTTGAAGCTGTTGTTGGCCTGTGGAGAAATGTAATCATAAGAGTTGTTTTTATAGGCAATAATTGAAGCTTTGTTAGTTCCAGGTTTAATATGTGCAATAAGTTAATTTCAATAAGTTCTGCAATAAACATTGAACCAGTCTGGCTCTCGACTAGTACCCATTTTTTAATTTTGGCCCACTGTGTATTTGAGTTTGACCCCCTGGTCTTCTTGTTAGGATCATTTCATTACTTTACTTGGTCTTCCCATTGGATTTGTTGACAACAACAAAGGAAAGAAACAATACAACAACCCTTGTCCTTTAAACGTTATCTTAAACCGCCTCGCCTCTGCAGTCTGGAAGCAGTCATCATTAAACTCAGTTAATCTCCTCATTCGTCAATAGTAGCCGTTTCCATGAGCCCTCCTCCTCACAGGTCTTTAATCTATCACTGCCATGTAATTGGGAGCACATCTTCCTCTTCCTCCTCTCTTTCCTTACTGATGTCATCCTCTTGTTTTGCTCTGAGATCACAGTCGGCGGGAAACCCTTCTATAGGAGGTGGCTTGATTCAATTACAGCTGTAACGTGTGTCAGATGCTTCTCTCTGGAAACACGTTGTTTCCTTGGGGTACTTCCTGGTTACTGCCATTCTAAAGTACAAACCCCAGTGCGTTATCTGCACGCATCACAACACGGAGGCTTTGATCCTCAAGTGTCCATGGAGACATGGAGGATGTGTTTCCTGATGTTCAGTGAGGTGTCCCCTGCTCTTATTTACCACAGACAGATGTTCACTGCGTCTACAGTACACTATCAACTGATGTTTCTGTTGATATCTGTGTACACTGCTAGGGATAAAAAACTCTTGATTTCTTCATGTAGGAAGCTTAGTTTAGAGACTTCTTAAGAAATACCATGTGATGCCAGGGTTGCCAACTCTCACGCATCACACGCTTTCACTCTCAATCTCACGCTCTCACGCTGCCCAAACTATTCTCACGCCAATAACAAGATAAACCGGAGATCGTTTTTGGTTGGTTATTTACGATGTTGAGTTGACTGCTGTTCAAGCTGTCGATCCGCTCCCTCCCCGCCCCCACCACTCTTAACAACGTTAACAGACAGCAGAGCAGTGGGAGCCGGTTGGTCAATCCCCGACCCGTATTGCGCATGCGCAGATCTAAGATCCAGTAGAAATGATAAAAGAGTAAAAGTCTGCTGCTTATTGTTCTACTAGGGCAGTGTTTCTCAAACTTTTTCATACCAAGGACCACTTAACCAATAAAAAAACACTCACGGACCACCTAACTCCACAAATATCCAAAAACACATCGTTTTTCTAGAACAAATTACAAATCACCTGGAAATTGTACAAACAGGTGGCAACATGTGTGACGAAGGTGTTGCGCTGGGCTATATTATGCAATCGAAAGTGAAACTTAAGCTCGCTCCATTGCAGAGATATTCCCACGAGAGTGCGGAAAACTTATTTATTTCAAATGTGAAATGTTACCAATATACTCACGGACCACTAGGGGGCGCTCACGGACCACCAGTGGTCCGCGGACCACACTTTGAGAAGCACTGTACTAGGGCCTAGAGTCAAAGAGTATATGAGAGTGAGAGTGTGTTAATTAATATATTTGGCAGTTTGGCGTAAGTCTGTAGATTTGTCTGTGTGTGTGTCTCACGATAATTAATTTTGTTGGATACATTTTCCTGGAAAATATTGTGATAAACGATAATATTGTCGGCACCGTTGTATGACCATTTTAGACCACTGACATAATGATAATATATAATAATAATTCAAGTACATCCTTTCAAACTGCTAGTCACATCCTCATGTAAATGGCAATTTATCGAGTTCATTTTTATTTATCGTACGATACGTCAATTAATTGCTTATCGCGACAGGCACACAATAAAACAGTGGAAACAAAGATGTGTTTGACTTTCATTAGTGAATGAAACTTTGTGCCCTTTATAGTCTGTGTCCAATTTTGTGTATTTGTATATATTGTGTATATATCCTATATCCTATATATATGCTAAGGTCCCGCTGCTGACACGATAGCAGTCATTTCGTGCACATATGTGTAATTAAACCCATGATATCAACATCTCACTCCAGCCAGGTACCCAAAGTTGGCAACCCTGATGCACCTTTTTGAATTATCCAATTCAACTTAGAGATACGTGTTTTTAGGTTTAGTGTCCATTTCAAAGTAAACAAATTCACAACATAAAGTTATATGTGCAAAGATGACATTGATAATCTAAGATGTTCTAATCAACAAACGTGAGAGCCAAAACGTACTCTATTTGCTTTTGTCCTGCATGTGAACAGGTGGATAAATAAACCACGGTTATTGCTGGTACAACACGTGACAACATAACCTACGTAATGGGTGAGCAATAAACACACGTGATACATGGCTCCTTTCACTTTAGATATGACGACGTGTGTGTGAAGGGCCAGTTTCAAACACGATTTAAAAACGAAAGCATCGAAAACAAATATGGAAATGTAAAAAAATGAATATTTGAACGGTATTCCAGTTGCAGTTACAGAGTCCTTTTGTTTGTTACAGCTGACAAGCTTTTCTCTGCCTCTGATAAACATGCCTGTGGAAGGTGGAAGAAGCACTTAGATATTTTACCTTAGTTAAAGTTACAATACCAAGATGTGGAAATATTTTGTTACTTAAAGGTAGGGTAGGTAAGAACGGAGAAACCAGCTGAAGTGCCTAGAATCTGAAAGTACGCAGCCGAAGAAAATCTGCCCCTTCCTTCAGACTTCCTCACAGAGCCCCTCCTCCAACACACACGAACGCGCACATGACCAATGAGGGCACGAGATAAGTTTGTGCCCAGATGGAAGGCTGACAGGCCATCCCAACCCAGTCTCACATCTAAACGTGTAATAACTACGTTGGTCCACAACTTGGGACGTAGTATTTCTACAAAAACGCCTCTGAAATTGTAAAATCCCTACGTTTTTTTTCACCATTCATTCCAATGGCTGGCGTCTATGTCACGTGATCTTCAAATTTCTCCCCGCAAAAAAACAAACATGGCCGACTTTCGTTTTATTCTCGGTGGAAAATGCCTATTTTAAAGTTAGTTTGGCCATTAAAATGCGTTTTGATGTCATTTGATGCGAGAAATATGAGTTGTTATTTCAGATTATGTGTGCAGTGGATGTACATGATCTTTAGTTTGCTAGTTATTACGAAGATTACTTCAGGAAATTGTGTCCATACAACGTTTTCATTGTTACCAAGTGGTTGCTAGGGACGCTGCTATCGATATTATTTCTGTTATGTTGTGTAACTGTTTAATGGTGTTATCTTTATTGCTACCCCCTTCCCCGTCAAAGTATAGTGTTGGTCCACAGCGCAAACGTATTAGTTTAACAAAATCCACATCTAAAATGGTGGCATAGAAACGTTATTTTCCCTCCAGTATACCTCCAGCAATATTAACTATGTTGAAGCACTTATTTTAACTGATATTAATATGTATTATACTCTTATAAGATGTATGTAGATAGTATAAGAAATGTGCAGAATATGACAGTTTAATGCTGGAGGTACACACATATTGATAGATGTCTTGTAATGCACTATTGAGGAACCTGTGACCCAAGTTTTTCATTCAATGCATAACTACACCATAGTTGTGTAGTCCTATATGATAAGTCAATAAACCTTAGAAAATCTTGAAATCTTGAAAGGGATGTGCAAAATAGTCATTATATATCTTGCCTACGTCTGTTTCCGGTATTTGTTAATGACGATGTGCTGTGAGATGTGAGATGGGAATTGCACAGGGGAAAATAACGTTTTTAGATGCGGATTTTGTTAAACTAATACGTTTGCGCTGTGGACCAACACTATATGACGGGGAAGGGGGGTAGCAATAAAGATAACACCATTAAACAGTTACACAACATAACAGAAATAATATCGATGGCAGCGTCCCTAGCAACCACTTGGTAACAATGAAAACGTTCTATGGACGCAATTTCCTGAAGTACTCTTCGTAATAACTAGCAAACTAAAGATCATGTACATCCACTGCACACATAATCTGAAATAACAACTCGTATTTCTCGCATCAAATGACATCAAAACGCATTTTAATGGCCAAACTAACTTTAAAATAGGCATTTTCCACCGAGAATAAAACGAAGGTCGGCCATGTTTTTTTTTTCAGCAGGGAGAAATGTGAAGATCACGTGACATAGACGCCAGCCATTGGAATGAATGGTGAAAAAAAACTTAGGGATCCTACAATTTCAGAGTCGTTTTTGTAGAAATATGACGTCCCAAGTTGTGGACCAACGTAGTTATTACACGTTTAGATGTGAGACTGGGTAGGCCATCCAGTTATTTTAGCCGGGCCGGCTCAGATGATTGGTCGTGCTTTTTACAGCGCCACGGCTTCCACAGATGACATTTTTTAATGTATTTATTGTCAAAGCATTTCATATATTCATTGCTATCGGGATGTTAAGAGCATTCCATGGAATTTAACAAGTGTTTCTGAAGTGAATTACCTACCCCACCTTTAAGTACAAAAGTATTAGCATTAGAATACACTTAAAATAGGTATACAGCTGTCTTATCCATAACAATAATACATCCTCATTCATGGTCATTTTAATAATTTTAAAAAATGTGAACCCGCAAAGTAACTCATCTTTTCAAATATACGTAATGAGTAAAAAAAAGTACAATATTTATCCCCACTTTGTAGTGGACTAGAAGTTTAAAGTAACATAAATTAAAAATGCTCTAAGTACCTCAAAAAGGTTAATAGGTATAATACTTTGGTAAATGCAATTCTTTCCACCAGCCTGTAACTGAAACTCCAATAATCTCTTTTCTATCCGTCATCTTTTTTTGCAACATCTCCACCATCTTCATCATCTGTGTGTGTGTGTGTGTGTGTGTGTGTGTGTGTGTGTGTGTGTGTGTGTGTGTGTGTGATACAGAGAGAGTGAGAGAAAGCTCCCACAGACCAGATCCATCAGCAGCTCCAATGGGTTTGACCCGCTCAGGTTAACCACAGCCATTAATATAAGAGCTTCCCTCCCCTTCCTCCCTACTTCCCGCACTACCTCACATGGGGGAGGACAGGCCTCTGTGTGTGTGTGTGTGTGTGTGTGTGTGTGTGTGTGTGTGAGACAAAGACACACACAGTTGTTGACATAAAGAAATAGAGCTAGATCAAACGCTCTGGCGGCAGGCAGCTGAAAAATGGAGTCTGCGGTCACGTATGTTCCCCAGCAGATCTGCACTTGTCTGCTCACTGTTGTTATTCTAATCACTCAACACTGATGTTCTTCTTCTTCTTCTTCTTCTTCTTCTTCTTCTTCTTCTTCTTCTCCCCCTTCTTCTTCTTCTTCTTCTTCTTCCCCTTCTTCTTCTTCTTCTTCTTCTTCTTCTTCTTCTTCTTCTTCTTCTTCTTCTTCTTCTTCTTCTTCTTCTTCTTCTTCTTCTTCTCCCCCTTCTTCTTCTTCTTCTTCTTCTTCTTCTTCTTCTTCTTCTTCTGATACACCAGCTCACCGCCAGTCCATCTTCTTTTTTTCTACAAGGGCAGTTATTTCCCACATGCCCTCTCTTTGGCGTACTGTAATATTCTGAGAGCGATTGGTGTGTTTTTCAGAGGTAATTTAACACGAGACTTTCCTGTCAGACTTCACCAGTGAGGGATGAACCCTTTTCTGTATCTATACTACAAACATGTCGTTTAGGAAGGCATTATATGTTAGGAGTTGTTTTCATTTAAAATGGACTGGAAACGCACATTACATTACAACACACTTTTCACTGCCTTCAGTTATTGATGGTAGCACTGTGTTTATCAAGAGGCCCTTTAATACTTGTTCCCTTCCCTCTAATGTGTTATATAGTTTTAGTGCGTGTATAGTGCACTAAAACCTATACAGTACTATTGGCTAGCGCTCCAACACATTTTACGTGATAGGCTAAGGGGCGGGACATCTCTAAGCGGTGGACCAATCACAACAGAGCCGGCCAGCTAACCAATCAGAGCAGACTGAGCTCTGGTTTCAGACAGAGGGTGAAAAGAGGTGCTGCAGCACAGGCAGTATGAGAAAAATAAAGAGCTGTTGAACATTAAAGCATGGAGACATGTAGAGACACTACATACTGATATACACCTGAACATCAGCAGGAGAGGACTCTTTAAAGTAGAGACACTACATACTGATATACACCTGAACATCAGCAGGAGAGGACTCTTTAAAGTAGAGACACTACATACTGATATACACCTGCACATCAGCAGGAGAGGACTCTTTAAAGTAGAGACACTACATACTGATATACACCTGAACATCAGCAGGAGAG